>CAAKMY010091289.1:61263-72848 GCA_901111285.1 Corrigiola litoralis | reverse complement strand
GGACAGTGAGTTCCTGACACAAACCAGTTTAACTGCCTAATTTGGTAGGAACTAGGTAGTGGACTAGTATTCTACTTCTAGTACATGATGAACTTAATGTTGGTACTTTCAATCTATGGAAGTAAATCAAATAAAATAATTTTCATGGGAATATTGTTGGACAGTGAACCTGACATAATCCTGTTTAACTCCGTAACGTGGTAGGAAGTGGACTGGTAACACGGCTTGTTTAGTGTTTTGCTGTCAAATAAATTCTAAGCTAAAAAAGTTGATAACGACACGATTCTGTATAAACTTTCCATAAAACTGCCACACCTAGCCGACTTAGAATAGGGTTTAGGAGAAGTCCGTGTTATAAATATGGTACAATATTGTGGCCCTACAGAAAATTTAAGGAAACAACTCTCTCTCTTAATACTTAAGATTTTCCTGCATTGCTTTTGTTTTGCCTGACTCATAATCGACATTGCAGATAGATGGCTTCTCTACGTAGATGTGCTCACATGAGCGAGGGAGAAACCGAAGGTTTATTTACTCCCAGGTATATCATTCAGCTTTTGTGGCAGCATTATTTGCTTCTTATGATGATTGCTCTTGCATCTTTAATCTGTTGTACAATTATTTACCTTGATTTTCTAACTTATTGCTACATGGCCTTTTGTCAGTCAACTGATGATTTGACAATAATGATTGCGAATCTTGCTTTTTATTTTCTATAATCTAATCAAACAAACAACTATTAAGAAATTTATGGGTTGTTATTGATTCAGAAAGTCTTGAATAGGAGCCTCTATGTTCGAGTGAAAATTATACAGTTCTAGCTAGTGTTGTATGTTTGAGTTGGTTAAATAGGTAGATCACACCACAAAGGGAACATGTGAAATCTTCTGTTAAAACCTGTCAAACTGGTCCTGTTGTTGGTTTGAAGGGTTCAGGCAGTACCTCTGTGTTTTCAAACGTCATGAGAACAGAGATTTCTCCTCCTCCCCCTTCAAACAAGACAAGGCAGATTTTTTCAGATTAACTTCATATGTACAATTGCACATAAGAAGATCTTGTTCTACTTAAAAGAGAAGGCATATTAGAATATCTTGGGAATCTATCATATAATTTTTGACAGTAAGAAGTACCTCTAGTTTTTTGGTGTGTAAATTTCTTATTTCTTGTGTTTAGATATCTGTGTTGATGCTAACGTTTGAATTTCACAGGAAAAAAGTCAGATTGGCTGTAGATTGGGCTGAACTGCCAGATGATTTGCTGGTTCGAACAATTGATCATTTGCATTCTGTTGAGGATTTTATAATGTTTTCCGTTGTGTGTCGTTCTTGGCATCGCTCTGCTGCAGCGTGCTTGGGAAAACTGAGATTAAAATGGGATCGCCAAATGCCGTGGCTTATGCTAACAGATGGCAATGAGGAAATCATCAGTGATGAAGTTCTCATGGAGGGTACTCGGTACTACACTCCTGAGGAATTAAAGAATTTAGAAGATAATGATAAGATTGTGGAAGAAAAGATGGAGCCGACAGTAATGAGTACTGATGATCATACACGATATCTGTTGAATTTCAGCCGGAGCAAGTGTTACTATTCTGATAATTACGTTGAGGCCTACGGAAGGAGTTGTTGGGGTTCGGCATATGGTTGGATTGTGACAACAGGTCTTGATCATAAGATGTATCTATCCAACCCTCTTACCAAGAGATTACTTGACCTGCCATCCCAGAGAACACTTCCTGGCTTATGGAAGAATACAGCCACAATGATGCGCAATATCTTTACAAAAAAAGCAGTCGTACTTAAGGTACCAAGTGCCACCAATGATTGTGATAAGGGAAAGGAGACACTATTGGTGGTTGTAATGTATGGTGGTGTACTTTCACAAACAGCTGTGGCTAGGCCTGGTGACACACAGTGGACGGGACTAACGTGGTCAGAGACAAAGAAAGACTATTTGACGGATGTTTTATATGAACATGATCAAGGTCTTCTACTATTTGTCAGCCTGCGTGGCGGCCTTGTCTATTGCAACATTTTTGATAAGGAGCAACCTCTATTGCTAAAATGGTATCGACCAATGTGGAAATACATAGTTGATAATGTTGTTTTAAAAGACTTTACTGAGACCGTAAATTATGTTGTCAATGTCGGCAAGGAACTTCTGATGGTTGTAAGGATAATAGCAATGGAAAAGGATGATGACGGCGAACCCAGGGATGATGATCTTAGCATTGATGGTTATAAGACTGTTGATTTTAAGGTCTATAAGCTTGACTCCCAAACAAAGGAATGGGATGAGGTGCAAGATTTACGTGATGTTGCTTTGTTTGTGGGTAACAACTCGACCATGTCTATTTGTGCAGAAACTGCAGGATGTGAGCGCAACTGTATTTATTTCACCGATGACAGGAGACTTATCTATCACACCACCAAAGACGGGCTTGGAGGAAACGACATGGGGGTATTTAAAATGGATGATCGAAGCATCCGACTCTTTTCTATGGGCAAAAACACTCGATCAACTTATTGTTGTCCTTTGTGGTTTATTCCTGTACTTTAGGCTGTTTTTTTTCATTCAGTTTGATTGAACTCAAATTATCACACTTTTGTTCATGCAGTATACTTAATTTGTAATTATTATTTTTTCCACTTGAGTTTGTTGGAGGAGCTCCACTCACCTCAGGTTTTGTATTAGATAATAATAAGGAAAGTATATTATTTTTTCCAATACTCAAGTAGTACTTTATTTGAAGAGTCATTTTGAATGTTGTGTAAATAAATTGATAATTATACGGCTATCCACCTATAAGATTGATCGTCAAGTAGTATCTTATCATAATTAAAAGACTTAATTATGTATTTTTATTAGTATTAATGTTTTATAAAATTATTATGATAAAATATTCTTAATCTAGGTATCATTACATCCCCTTGTAACTATTCACAGTTTACCACCTTTGAAATAATTTCCTAAAAAAAATTCCAATTAGCTTTTACTATAATTTCTAAAATTCCCATCAAATCCACCTTACTATCTCTCAAGAGGGTCCTAATCCCCTGATGCTAAAGAAGCTCATTACAACTTCTTATATCTTTGGAGCAAATAATCATCCCCAAGCGATGGGAACCATTTTTAGTCATTTCTACCTGCAAATAGTGTTCAGCATTCAGATCCCCATCAAGCAACATAATTATGCTCTGGCCTGCAATCTTAGCAGCTGGTCCACAAGCTATTTTCTTAGAGGGTTGTTATTGATCTCCCTTAAAATTAATTTTGTCGTCCTTAAAAGTAGATATTTCTAATTTTTTCCCTAAATGCCCCCTATCTTATGCAATATCTTCAAGTATGGTTGAGAGAGTGAGGTTAGGGGCAATTTAGTCAAGTTAGGAAGACCAAATCAATTTTAATGATGACCTTTAGCAAATAGCCAATCCTACCCAAAATCTTCCATTCTCAAGTAACACAATTGTAGATTCAGAAATAGGAACCTTATTTCCTTTATCTACATCAAGTTTCTTAAGACAACTCTGTTGTTTAACTTAGAATGATAAATAAAAAATTCAAAAAGGTATTATATAAAACAACTAAATAAATATAAAATAGGAAAGTATAAAGATAAATCAAATAAACTATAATTAATTTAGCATGATAAAACATGTCTAAAAAATAAGGAATTCAAACTATCTTCTGATTAGTATGAGGACTAAAAATCAAAAAAATATCTTTGTTAAAAGAACAAGTGAATTATTTTGAAAAATAGGTAGAAATTAATATGTATAATTTATTGACTACCACACCATAAAATTACTAATCAAATTGTGATGTTAAAATGCATGGTTAAATGATGGGATTACTAAATAATTTTTATAATGTTAATATCAATGTTTAAAAATTATATTCTACTTTGCGTTAATGAGAAGTTTGAGCCATACACATGAATCATTTATAATGTATGGTATCAGGATAATGGGTTTCTCAATTTCTTTTATCCCATGGTACATTCGATGTGGATTCTAATCATCAACTCTAATTTGTGTGCTCATTTCAAACAAAGATATATGGTATAAATTAACTTGAAGGTGTTTTATGTATGTTATATAAAAATTTAAGTTTGTCAAGTGTAATATTTAGATCTGTATAGTATAAATTTCTAGGTTTTGATCAACCGTATTTGGTATAAATCTTTTGAGACACCCACCTTGGAAAAATATAAATGCAAAGGATTTGATAAAAGATAGAAGTATCTATCAATCTGGAAAGTTCATATGTGACAATTTTTCTTAAGTAAACATCTATTAACTTTACTTTTTAGCAGAATTTGGTTCCCTAAAAGCACAACATTATGTTAGAATAGTAACTTTTTCTGTCTAAAAAGTCAAATTTTAAATGATGGTAATCAATTGACCTTTTTAGTTCAATTGCAATATTGTGGCTTTTCTACCTTAAAATTAGACTATTTTTATAAGAAGATTCATAAAATCCCATAAATATAGTTTAGAATCAAAGAATAACTACGGCTACCCCTTTATCATCATTTTAAATTTTTATATTTTGTAAAATTTACAAGAATTTCTTGGTATATGTTCTTATTATGTGATTTTTTCTAATTTACAACAAATATTTATTGAGAATAAACTTATAAATAATTAGTATTTTAAGGTTGCATAAACTTGAAATTAAGGTGTTTGTGACCTTCACCTTGCCTTTTGGTTATTGAGGTAGTGTTGGTTATCAACTACCAACAAATTAATGTTCTTATATAGCATAGTCAAAATTTTATGATCGAGGTGGTCATGGGGTTAGATGGTTGTTGTGGTTTTTATTGGTTGGTTGTCGTAGGTGTTGGTTATTAGGTTAAGGTACGTTGTGGAGTTGTAGGGAATAGTAAGTTTTGAGTCTAAAAAGTCAATTTTCAAATGGTGGGTTGGGGTTTAAAATATATTGATTACATTTAATGTCTTAAAATAGTAAGTTTTGACTTTTGTTTCTAAAAAGTCAATTTTTAAATGATGAGTTACTAATTGACCGTTTTAGGTCAATTGTTATATATTGCGGCTTTTCTTATAAAATACATTATTACGACTATCACTGTAGCATCATTGAACTTTTATTTTTGTAAAATTACTAGAATTTCTTGGTATATTTTCTTATTAAGTACATAATCACAAATAATTATTGAGAATAAACTATGAAACAATTAGTATTGTAAAGTTGTATGAACTACAATTAGTATTGCAAATAACCTTCTGGTCTCTTGCGTTTATACCAAGGTGACACTGAGTTGGTCAAGTAGTCATGTGAGTTATATCCTGGAGAAGGATACGAGTTTGGCAGAAGGATGATGCACAGAAGAGCAAAAGCTAGAAGGCGAAGGGGTTTGGGGAATATCCAATATATGGGATCAAACTGAAGGAAAGGCGAAGCTGGTAAGGAGAATGCGGATTATAGGGTCTTCTTGGTTGCGGGACATCCAACAAGACGGATGCAAGGTGCGAGGTAGGCGGGTCCACTGAGCACAGAAAACAGGGCATGTTATGCTACCATGACGAATATTTGAGGAGATACATGACAGATGAAACGAATGAGAGCACTCAGATGTGAATACTGCTCTGCGAGGACTTGATCTACTACACTATCGACTACACTAAGAAAAAACGATTAGTGTATATTTTAACAAAAAAATAATCAAGTTTTAACTAGGCTCAATCTCTACGTTCAAATCTTATTAATGATAACTTTTATCTTCATTTCGCTTGGCTAATCCCACACCTCCACCCCTTTATATCTCATTATTTGCATATAATCATACCAGATAAGTTCTTAGTATTCTTTGAATTTTTATTTAATTTAGATAAGTACATATATGATTTATAAGATAAACTAAAATAATTAAGCACTTTCATCTATGATTTTGTTTATTTAAAATGAAGATAAAACTATAAAAGAAATTAATTAATGTTATCTTTTTGTATTATTACAAAATCTTATTTTTCATCAATAAGATTTATGGGTACGACTTTTAGTTGATTTTGAACTTTAAACATTTGCATTATGAAGTATAGAAATATAAGCTAATATTATTAACCGTGAAATTCACGGTATATCGCTAGTTTATTAACAAATCAAGTACGAAAACAAATGTGTTTACATTAGTCTAACTCACTCCTTTTTCGCATGGTTGTTCATTTGAGTTATTAAGGGTTTAAGGTCACATTTGACCACCCTAACATGAAATCCATCATTCTCATAGAAATCTACCCTGTCCCCCATTATCAGACGGTTTTTAATAGTGAAACGCTTCCACTCCGCTCCCTTCATAGTGTAGTAGTAAGCCTGCTCAATTTGGAATGTCCAAATATCATTGGAGTCATCCATCACTTCGATAAGAGTGCGCGAAGGCCAATGCTCTTCCACTTCTGACTTTTTCAACCTCAGTGAATGATTTTTCTCGTCATTGTAGGTCAACTTCCTTGACATAAGGAGCGTGCCCGGAACAACTTCTACATCATTAAAAACTTCCAACGCAAGAGCCTGCACAATATATCATTGCTCCGTATCAGAAAAAAGATATATATTCTAGTCGATCTGCATATTAATACAAAGCCACCACATTCCACTACTCTACATTGTTTTGGTTTCACTGTTTATATAGCCTAAACCCTTATGTAACATATTCCTGAGCAATGTATACCAGTAAATAACGTAGGCAACATAACAAAGGCCTACCTCGTTTGAGATTGTCTCGGATGCTGCATCTTCGTTTTGAACAGTGGAATCTTGTGTCTTGCTGGTTTCATCTTCAGTAGAGGCAATACAAGGTACCACCTTTATATGTTGTGCCCTGACCCAAAAAGAAAGTCATCAGCTTAGAATTTTATTATGCATATGAACATACTGCACTTGCGAAAAAACACTTGATACACACATGTAGTTATAAAAAGTGAGTGTTCTCCTTTACAAACATTTAACTTCCAAAAAGGGGAAAAACAATCAGAAGAAATATAAGAAAAAGATTTGATCACCTGGCATAGCAAAAGGAGACGTCAGAAGCTACAATTATTACATGTTTTGCCATGCCTATCACCTCAATTGCATTGAGTAAATGCTATGCTATATCCTTTTCTATCATTAGAAATGCACCAGGATTTTGAGTAATAGACTACTACTGCAATATTAAATGGAAGTGCAGCATCTCCAGCTTGTAAATATGTAAAATATCTCCAGCTTATTCACTATTTTAAGATGGGAATTGACATGCAAGATTGAAATGGACATGCAAAGGCAAATTTTAAACACAAGACTTCACATGCATGACCTCCCAAGGCATAATTAGAAGTAAATTTTCAGAGTAGCAAACAACCTTGCACCAAAGCGAAGAGTTGACAGAGTCTCTGATGCGTTTGAAGGGCTTGGTGAACAGCAACACAGCAGTGCCATCCGGCAGGTACCTCCCTGTAACCTGATGTTAGGACTTTCAAGAGTAAAATACATGGTGATTTTCTATCCCCAGGTAAGGTGGCAGATCTAACCAGAGCATCTTGCAGCATTCGAGTAAGCTTCGAGTCACAGTAAGGGATGTGATTCAACTTGCTCTGTGGGCTACAAGTCAATGCATTAACAACTTTCCCTAGGGCAGACAGGGATTTGTTAATGGTCTTAGCCTCTTCCAAGAGTCTCCCCTCAGCTCCAGTTTCTTCCACTTTCTCAGACCCCGCCAAGTCCACGAAAATCAGTTTCCCAGTTTTGGTCCTGCCAACAGTTTCCAGATTTGGCTATTATTTTTCAAGGATCTACATGTCATTAAAGAGTACGGATTAAATAAAATGCAAATACCTCTTCTCAGAAAGCAAGTCCTGCTGAACTGTGAATATGTAGAGACAATGACTTCTGCTGCTAGCCATATTCATCCCTATCAACACAAAAATCGGTAAACAAAACTATCAAGATCTACCATCAGTTAATACTCTGAAACCCCAAACATCAAAGATTTGCTAGCCATAGTGAGAAAAGAAACTAACGAGTCTCTCCGACGGCTCTATTAGAAATCCCACTCTGCATTTTCAATAGTCCAGATCAAAAGGTATACAATGGAAAAAACTTAAAGAGGTACTCATAGCCATTCCAAACTTACAGATAATCTTTGCAATGCATCATCAACTTTATGGACAGAAATCTGCAGAAGTTCGCAAAGTACGAGGTAGAAAAAAGTGAGGATGCAGAAAAATCATCAAGTTAAAGTAAAAATTTTTAATCATCATTCTTCCTAAGACAGTCAATTTAGCACATTTCTCTAATGGTCTTCTTGGGTATCAAAGGAAAACGATGCTCCTTTCACAAAGACGTATGTTCTTGAGCACTATTGGAGTTACATTCATCAGCAATACGGGACAAATTCAACTTAATTGGAAAAGCAAGGCTCAGGAATACAACCCTTATTTCGGTATCTATATGGAAAGGAACATGTTAGGAGTTACTATCAAACATATCTTGGATAAGTGATACAGGACAATGTGTGCAGTGCAGTGGGAGTTAATATTGGGAAGTACTTACCTCAGTGACTCCAGACAAATGTATTCCTTGTGATTTGCTCTCCTCAATCTGTATGTTATCCTTTGATAAATCAAACAGGTCCCTACCAAGAACATGCATTTAAACATACTGGTTAAGTGACTGGCAAACTAAAGAACTTCAAACAAGAGACTATAACAGCTCAGTAGCTCACAGTACCAACCTCACTTTTTCCTTGTAAATGTCAACCTACAGCAGTCAGTTTGAGCATTAATAAGTTTGTCATCAACATATCACTGTAATCAATTAAGTCTTTGCTGTAGATGAAATTACCATTGACAGTTTAACTGAGTATGAGGATGCTTCATCTGAAGAACTGATCATCTCAAAAAGTCCTTCTGTAACTCTTGGTATAAGACCCTTGTTCTGATCATCACACTTCAGGATGCCAGGTCCCTGGTATAACGCCATTGGTAAGCATCGGTAAGGTTTAAACATAGGTAAGCAAAATGAAAGACGTCTTATTACCTCCATGCTGTATGTCTTTCCAGCTCCAGTCTGTCACCAAATTAGAAACAGTAGCATGGTTAGATTTCCAAATTAAAGAGTGCTAAAGAAAGCCTGTAAACAAGCTTGTTTGAAACTCTGAGACGGCGATTGCAAAATTTGGTTAATCTCTAACATTTGGTTCTAATTTTTCAACAAATCTAGATTACAAGTTTCCTAACATGAAATTTCTGAAGCTCATTCATAATTTAAGGAGGCACTGCTGGCATTTCCTCTAAAAAGTTAGCAAGAAGTCTACCGATATTCAAGCTATTAAGATCTGAATTGACCTGACAGCTTTACTGACATCATAAGACACCTGACGAAAGATCAGTTGATACACAAAATCGCAGCTACCTGTTCATTAATCATTACTCCTTATTCCATCTTCGCAGTCGATTCAGAAATAACCTAAACTGATCCGATTCTAAACATATCTATCCTATGTTCTATTACTATTTATTGTATTCGCGCTTTGCGACTCCAATCAAAACATAACAAACATTTGCAAAACAAGACAGATAACAACAGACACAATATGAAGTTGATCATACACAGTTATTAACTTTACCTGACCATATGTGATAATTGTCCCATTGATCGCGTTGACTGCATCTGTCATTTACACGTAACATTAGAAAACAACACACAAATCTGAAAATTAAAGCACTTCCCCTTTTTCTCACCATCTCATGCTTTTTACCAAACAAAACACAAAAACATCTCCATCCACAAATCAAAGCAATCAAAAATCATATACTCCATATACAGCAACATCAGAAATTTTCGCTTTATTGGAACACAGTTAAAACTCGATAAGACAACAACAATAACAACTATCCAAAGCAAAACAATCGAAATTCATATTCCACAAACAACATCTGACAATTTCTTCATGGAATAATGGCAATAACACCAGATCACAACAAATCACATGAGTCATACGTCAATCCAAAATTATTACGCCACATTTCGACATTTATACAGTCCTTAACTAGATGTCTTTAATTTCCGAGGGAAATACTAATTATATCTTATAATTTACATTTAAACCTAATGAAAACATTCAAAATACTCAAACGAACTTATAATTCACAATCAAACGACAAAAACGAGAATCATACCTTGAACAATAGGCAAGGCTAGAAACTCATAAACCCTCGCTTGCGCACACTCTTCGTAGAACACTTTATCAAAGCTAAAGCATAAATCTCCGTCCTTCTCGTCCTACAATAAATTAAATTCCAAAACATCATAATCATCATCATCAAATAAAAATTACACGATAAAAACAAATTAAATAAAACCACGCCGAATTCAGAGAACTTTGAAGTTGAAAGATTCGTCGTCGACGCGGCGAAAGCTGAGGGAAGTGCCGTGGTCTCTGATCTCTGACGAACTCAACGGCCTGAACCGCGCGCAAACTTTGACCTTCGACGTCATCGATTATTACTAATAATTGAGCTGAAAAATAAGCGAGAGTTGATTATTACTAAACATTATATCATTTATAGCATTCTAAAAATTACTCCGTATATCATTTGTAACATGCTGTAAATTATACTAGCTGATTGATCACGAACTTACGTAGTTGTTAAAGTTATGAGAGAGAGTTAGAGATAGAGAGAGATGTGTGTAATGAAGTGTAACAGAATTGGCGGGGATTTTTAAATTTTGCCGAGTTGTTATTTTATACTAGTACTTACTGTATGTAGTTATGTATACATATTTAGATACGCTTATACACTCGAATACAGAGTATCAAACAGAGCCTCATAGGTAGACTTGTACAACGGGTCGAAAATAAAATGGGACGGGTCGAAAATTGTTCTTTTATGAAGTACTACTTTGTAATAATACTCTTTTTTTGTATTATTTTATTTGATTGTATTACTTTGTGTTTTGTATCATTGTCCATGAATCAATCGTTTATTATATTTTTTGTTATTGGTGTCTTGGTGATGGTTTACACTTTACACTCTACCTTTTTTTTTTTACAATATACTTTTTGACATTATGTCATAATTTGGAAAAAAGTTAACATTGTGTCTAGACTACCTTTTACCAATTTTCTTGTTCTATTCACCATTATATGTGTGTAGGGTGTATCTTGACAATTATCGTCCAATTCCGTTTCTGGGCCGAAAGAGGTTTTTGTGTAGGTTATAGTCCACAAAAACCCAAAAACCGGATTTTTGGGTCGATTTTTGATTTTCAGGGAAATGTTTCTGAATATGTCAAACATGCTCCTTAGGTATATTGGAGCATTATTGTAGCATTTGGCGATGTCGTTCCTCATTCTTTATAATTTTACGGTGTGTTTATTACTCGATTCGAGGATGTGCATAATGGACAAAACCGATGGTTCAGACTATGCATAGACTACTTTTTGCCAATTTTCTTGTTGTATTCACTATTATATGTGTCGAGGATGTCTCTTGACAATTTTTGTCCAATTCCATTTATGGGGCTGAAACGAGGTTTTTGCATGGATTATAGTCCACAAAAACCGGTTTTTTTGGTCGATTATT
>CAAKMY010091289.1:0-61257 GCA_901111285.1 Corrigiola litoralis | reverse complement strand
AAATGTTCAGAATGTGATCAAGCATGCTTCTAGGGTATATTGTCGCATTTGGCAATGATTTTTCTCCTTCATGATAGTTTTACGATGTGTTTATCGCTCGATTAGAGGATAAACATAATGGAAAAAACCGATTGTTTATGCTATGCCTAGGCTACTTTTTGCTAATTTTATTGTTCAATTCACCATTATATGTGTCTAGGATGCATCTTGCCATTTTTCGTTCATTCCATTTCGGGGCCGAAACGAGGTTTTAGCGTTGGTTATAATCCACAAAAAGGGCTTTATTGGTCGATTTTTGGTTTTCCGGGAAATGTTGCGAAAGTGATGAAACATGCACTTGGGTATATTGGAGCATTATTGTAGCATTTGGCTATGTCATTCCTTTTTCTTAATAGTTTTCACGGAACTAACCAATTGTTTAACGACCACTATAATCTTCAACTCATTTTACACAAAAACAATATTGGCTCATCAGAACACATTTCATCAAAAATACTTCCACTTTTGTTAGAGACTTAGAGACTTAGAAGTTAGAACTAAACCTCATTCTAGTACTTTCCTTTCTTTTAAACATTCTTGGTAATGTCCATTTAAAATATATAAATACTCCGTACCATAATAATACGTCAAAATGTTTTTATTTTCCTGATATTAATCATGAATGCTGACTGTACAACAACAGAATGTAATAAAAATCAAAAAGTAGCCGTTACAACATATAAAACCAAGCACAAAACCTCCGCCTTTCCCAAGATTCAAAATCTTTAACAAATAAACCCCACATTTGTTCATAAAGTACACTTTTTCACTCCACAAAATCCCCACATTTTAATCATTTGACAGTAATAATCCCACTACAATGGCGAAAGAGAAAGAGAGGGAAATCCCAGTTTTAACAGTGTGGAAAAACAACGCCATACTCAAGAACATCTTCCTCATCAACTCCCCTCCTCAAACTGATCACCAAACTAATGATGAAGAATTAGAGGAGACATTGCTTGTGGGTCGGCACCCGGAAAGCGACATCCGGCTCGAGCATCCGAGTATCAGCCGCTTTCACCTCCGCATTCACTCCATCCCCACCCTCAGACTCCTCTACCTCACTGACTTATCCTCTGGTATAATTATCTAATCTTTTTTGTAAAGGTTATATGTTTGTTGAATTTCTGTGTTTTATGGTGAAATGTTAGGAGTTATATGATTTGATGGGTTTGGTATTATAAATGGAAATGAGTTTTCTTCAATGTTATGTGATGGAATTTTTGTTTATTTTGGTGAAATGTGAGTTTGTTTCATATTTTTTGATGGATTTTTTTGTTTATTTAGGTGAAATTTTAGGGGTTATATGATGATGATTGGGTTAAATATTGTGTTTTTTTTTTTATGGTTTGAGGTTTAATGGGATTGTTTCTCATTGTTTTTGTTTTGATGGGTTGCTTGAAATTATGTGTCTTGGTAAGTTTTTATTCACGGAATTACGTTTTCTTCAATGTTATGAGGGTTTGTTCATATTTTTTGATGGAATTTTTTTGTTTCTTTTGGTGAAATTTTAGGAGTTATATGATGATGATTGGGTTAAAGATTGTGTTTTAATGGTTTGAGGTTTAATGGGTTGTTTAAAATTATGTGTCTTGTTTAGTTTTTATTAATGGAATTGCGTTTTCTTCAATGTTATGTGGGTTTGTTTCATGTCTTTTATGAAATTTCTGTTTCTTATGGTGAAATGTTTGTAGTTATGATGATGAATGGGTACTAAAAAAATGATGTTTTTATGGTTTGAGATTTTGTGGGTTTTTGTCATTGTTTTTATTTTACTGGGTGGATTGAAATTATGTGTATATTTTTTTTTTATTGATATAAAATTATGTGTATATTTTAGTTGTTATTCATAAAATTACATTTTGTTCAGTGTATGTAGTTAAAATAAGGTAGTTTGAAATATGTTGTTTGTCTAGATATTGTTCATGGAATATGTGTTTCTTTTTGGTGTATCTTTGTCGTTAGAATAAAAGGAATGATGATGATGCTCTGATTTTTTTTCTGGTTTGTGTTCTTGGTGCTTTGTTGTAGAGTAGTCATTGTCTTTAGTTTAGTGGGCATTTTCAAATTCTGTGGTTTGCTTAGTAGTTCTCCAGGGAATTCCTGTTTTAGTGTTTTTGACTAGAGTTAAATGATTATTATCATTGGTTGAATGATCCTCTTATGCTTGGGAATTTTGTGGGTTTGTAGATCATCAATCACTTACATTTTGTGGGTTTGGTTAGATATTATTCATGGATTATTCATTTATTTCGGTGTATCTTGAGTAGTTAGATAATAATCAATGGGTTGATGATGTTCTTCAGTTTATTACCCTTCAGTTTTACTGTATGTGGTTCTTGGTTGTCTATGGAGTGATATATTGTGTGATCAGTTAGATATTTCTACGGGTTGTTCCTCATTGTTTTACAATTATTGGATAGGTTGAAACTTTGTGGCTTTTTTTTTCTTACATGGAATTTCTGCTCAGTTTGGCTTATCAATGGGGTTAAAAATAATTTTTTGTGGTTTAATGTTTTGTGGATTTTTGGTCCCTCATTAATATGGTTCTCAGTTCGTTATTGTAGTATCTGTTGTTTAAACTTTGTGGGTTTAGGTAATTGCTCTTCTTTTTTCGAGAGTTAAGGTAATTTGTGGGCTTCAACTTTCACCATTTCTAGACCTTTTAATTTTTGACTCAGATTGTAGTGACTGTTAGTAAATGTTTTCTGGTTTGGTTCTTTATAATTTTGGTCATTATTGTAACTCAGACTGTGGTCACCTTGTAAGTTACTGTGATCTTCAAGTTTCCTCAATTTCTTGTTGTAGTGACCTTTTGATTTATTTGCTGGTTGTTTAGTGCATGGAACATGGGTGTCAGGGAATAAGATAGAGCCTAACATCAGAACAATATTGAAAGAGGGTGATACATTGAGGATCGGAGGGTCAAGCCGAGTTTATAAGTTGCACTGGATTCCATTGAGCCAAGCTTATGATGTGTCCAAACCGTTTGTTCCCCCATTGGATTTTTCAGAGCCACAGGATGATGAGGAAGAAAACATCGAGGTCAGAATCATCCTTCTTAGCTTCCTGTAAATTTGGAGGTTGTTAATGCTTTGTTAGGTGGTAGACAGGCATTGCGATGAGTATACTTTTATTTCTAGTTTAAATTTTGCGAACGCTTTGGTGCATGCTAGATAGAATTAAGACATTGCAATATTCTGTAGCTTTTATAAATTTAGAGACCTAGGATGCTACCTTATTTGTTTTCATATGTTCCTATCTGATTTCAGTGGTGTTGATTAAATACAATACTTGATTTTGTATGTTTAATGTTTACTGGTATGTTAGGATGAGAACTCACTAGGATTAAAGTAAAGTTGGTGCACACAATTAACAATGTTTCTGATTATGCCTCAAAGGGTTTAGAGTCTTTGGTTCTCTGTGATCACGATGATATGGCTGTGGCGAAAGAAGTTCTAGAAGAACCCTTATTGCAACCAGAGCCTGTTTTAGTGAAAGACGAGGACAATGAACTGGTACCTCTTACATTTGAAGGCTTAGAGTCTTTGTTTCTGGATGAGAATTCACAAGTGCTCGAGCAGAAACAGGAACCTCAAACTCCCGTGATTCCAGATGACAAATTTGAGAATGAAGATGCGCAGTCAAGTGACTCTATTTTGGAAGGTTTGGTGCCTTTGTTTATGGGAGAAAACTGGGAATGGGTTGGGCTGGAAGATGTTTATCTGTCATGTCCTACAGAAGAAGAACCTCTGGAGTCGTTTCAGCCCAAAGATGCCGCGTTTGTTGGTTCATTTCTGGAGGAATTGGATGGTTTGTCTTTGGACAAGAACTCTGAATTTCTAGCTGGGGAAGTCATCCCATCAGCCCCTCCGATGCCAGACAATACGCTAGATGGATGTGACTTGGAATCTGAAATAACTCAAGGAAATTTAAAGAAAAGCTCGTTGCATCAAGAGGATATTCAGAATGGTGCATGGAAGTTTTGGTATGGATCACCCCTAGCACCATCATACCGAACCATCGCAGAGGCCCTCCCTAACACCGATTCAGAACCTGGAGTATTCTCGGAAAAGGAATTTCTAGGAAGCATCGGTGTGCCCCAAACCTCCTCAGCCGAGGATCACAATGAGAGCCAACTGTGGAGTTTCTGGTCCGGGAAAATGGGGGTAGAATCTGTCTGCTCATATTTGTCCGATGCAGAACCCTTCTCAGAGTCAGAAAAAGGATCACTAAGAAATGGTTATCAGAGTTCACCCCTAACTTCGGTTAAGGGACAATTTGGTAGTACTCTGTTAACATCAGGAGAGAAGTCTGCACTTAGCAAGAGGTTCAGTAGAAGGGAACTAGAGTCTATATGCTCGTCTTTATCTGATGCAGAATCTTTGTCAGAGTTGGAAAATTTGTCGGAGTTGGACGATAGATCATCACTCACTACTTTTCTGAGCCCACAACCCCTGAGTTCTGTTAAAAATCAAATAAAGAGTCCTTCAATGATTTCAGAACAGAAATCTGAGAATATTTGGTCCAGAAGAGGAAAACTGGAAAGTGCTCCTCAAATTTTGACTTGTAAGACTGATGGAAAGAAAGTGAAAACTGATCAGAAAATTGTCAAGCCTGAACCTATCTCCAGGGCTCTCTTTCATGGGCTGGATAATCAGGAGGAGGAGGAAAAAGAAATCTTCACTCCGGACAAAGAAAATCTCACCCCTAATACTCACAAGTCCCTGAGAAAGAAAGCTATGTTGAAAGAAGTTAAGAATGCAACTTCAGGGACATCACTCCTTCTGAAGACAACTTGCAGTAGTAACAACTACTATGAGGACGCCATGCCTGCCTCACCAGATAAAGAGAATTTCTCACCAAAGATTCTTCTGAAGCAGAAAACAGCAAGGCGTGCTTCCCCAACCAATGCTCAATCAGTTCGGCTAAAGGAGAGGAAGGGAGATAGAATGCCTTTTCAGTCACTACTTGCTGATTCACCTCAGAAGAGTATAACTAAAGGCAATATGCCTGATGCAGCTATGACTAGTGGCTATTCTGTCAATTCAGCTTCCCCAAACAAAGCACAATCAGTTCGGCTGAGAGAGAGAAAAGGAGATAGGATGCCTTTTCAATCACTACTTCCAGACTCACCTCAGAAGAGTATATTTGAAGGTCACATGACTGATGCTACTATGACAAGTGGCTATTCTGTTAATTGTGCAAAACCAACATGCAAGGTGAGTAATCCTATTGCTACCTGGATCTCTTTAATTTTCATGTTTACAATATTGCATTTATAGGTCTGTAAACTTTTATTCTTCCTAATTGTCGACTATTTTGCAGGGAATGGGCGCTGGAGATAGAATCCGACAATGGAACATGGTCGTGGACACCACTACTTTGTTGAACAAAGAGTCAAGAAAGGCATTGCAGCTTCTTGAAGGTCTCAAGGGAACCCAACTTATAATCCCCAGAATTGGTAACTGACTAAACTCAATCTTTGACTGCTCTTTTCCATATTTCAGAAAAATAAACCTTATAATGTATTGATCTATCATTCTATCCTCCTTTGCCAGTCATTAGAGAGCTTGGTTGTTTAAAACGACAAACGAGTTTCTTTAGAAGAAATACAGAGGTATCATCAGCGCTAGAGTGGATAGAGGACTGTATGGTCAAAACACAGTGGTGGATCCATGTTCAGAATTCAATGGAAGAAGGCCGGCCTGTCGCACCAACCCCTCCTGCATCACCTCTCTCTCAGTTGAGTTGTGGAACAATATGCTCTTATGCGTTCTCGGCCCTCGAACCTTGGAATGGACTTCTCTCACCCACTGTAGAAGATGATGTACTTGACTATGCTCTCTGCTTCAGAAAGAATAACAATGATGGACAACTCGTCCTTCTCAGTAACGATGTCACGTTGAAAATTAAAGCCATGGCAGAGGTAATAAGCTGCTGCTGAACACTTTCTAATTTCTACAAGCACTGATATACTCAACGTTAGTTCTTTTGAGTTCTGTCATCATGAGAAGAATTTTTCATAGTTTCTTTTGTGTATATTCAGGGTATAATCTGTGAGACAGCAGAGGAATTCAGGGGGAGTTTGGTGAACCCGTACTCTGAGAGATTCCTTTGGACAGACAGCTCCCCTAGAGGTCAAACCTGGTCTTGCGCAGACGACCTTGTTTTGAGGCAGAATCTTTACCCAAGCTCTCTGAAGATGACCCCAAAGTCCATGGAAAATGTCAAGGGTCTGAAGCTGATACTGCTGCACAATTCTCGGTATTATGAGCGAATGACTACAGTTTGCTAGAATGAATTTCTTTGTCTCAAGTGTCTGAAGATGATACTGCTCCCCAATTCTCGGTATTATGAGCGAATGACTACAGTTCGCTAGAACGAATGACTTTGTCTCAAAAACTAGGGCCTTGTAAATGTCAGGATAATCTAGGAAATAACAATGTCACTCGTTCTGATCAATTCAAATCAAATTGACCGCGTTTATGTTTGAGCAAAAATACTTATGTGTTCATGTTACTTGCTGATATGTCATAAAATGCATTCAACTTCCTTCATTACAAACAGGAAATGTATGCCGCATAGCTGGCTAAGTAATAGCACAAGACACAGCCACTGGCCACTAATACATCAGTAACACAACATGCGGCTTTCAAAGATCTGATCAGCAAGAGGCAGCTTCTTATTGCTAACCGCAAAAGTCTATGATTTGGAACTGAAATATTTACTCTGTGGATGAAAGGACATGAATTGTGGAGTTGTTTTCTGTTTTCGCTCCATGATCTCCGCTGGCTCCCACATATTGCTCCTTCTGAGCTGCCTTTCTACCTGAACTACTTGGGTCGTATTGTCTTTATGTCTTAATAGGTCATTGTTTGCTAAATTATCTAGTTTTAACATCTAGTTTTCTTCTACTTATGGTAATCTTATAATTCTTCTAGTATTGATAAACCCTTTCAGTTGGAATAA
Source organism: Corrigiola litoralis (assembly GCA_901111285.1). Classification (NCBI taxonomy): domain Eukaryota; kingdom Viridiplantae; phylum Streptophyta; class Magnoliopsida; order Caryophyllales; family Caryophyllaceae; genus Corrigiola; species Corrigiola litoralis. The sequence goes on along the minus strand of CAAKMY010091289.1, from coordinate 54,246 downwards.
ATTTCGTCATTATCTAGATCAACTGATGACCATTGATGATACTTCATCCATTCTTTGCCTTGCCCTTTGCCCGTCTTCTTTCACCTCAGTACACTGCAAGCCGGTCTAGCTAGTAGAAAGGGCATATTTGTGTTATCAGTGGGTCAGAGGTATATATTCAACAAATAAAACGAATCATTAGTCAAGCATAGAATATCCTAGATACATAATTTAGATCACCTGCATTCGGGCTAACAAATCGCCAAACAAAATTAGACCGGAGACAATGATGAAGAAACTGAGGAATGTATCAACTGTATATGAGCTAGCACTGTATATTTGGCCGAAGGAACTGCACAGACATTGGGGACAGGGCAGTGTGGCAAAGGAAAAAAAAAAAAAAAAATCAAGATATCAACTATGTGGAAAAATTGATTTGTAAAAGCGTTTTTCTGGAAGTGTTTAGAAGTTCATTAGTACAGTCGTCTGTACGTGCGTATGCTTAGCGTTTGTGAAGTCAAGTAAGCTCACAGACTGTTGGGTCGCAAGATACTTGTAACTTCTGAATGTAAAGGAAATATACTGAATTTTCTACCTCAAAACTCTTTTGCTACAGTATTTTCTTCTGAATGTAAAGGGACCATACCGAATGTAAAGGGAACATTCTGAATGTAACTTCTTCCTTTATTTATTTTTTTCCTTTTTTTTTTGTGAAAGTCAAATTTATTCTTCATGATAATATTTGCTTGAAGAGCGTAGAATGCTTATACATCCATCCGACAATAGAACTATGACAATAGTTCCTGTTATAGCATATATGCACTATGTCCTAAACAGTATATGTGATTGTTAGGTGCTTAAAGTGACTCTAACAACAATTTTAATCCTGTATTTGGCGCTTTGGAACTCAGCTGCAGACTGAAACTAGCATCAGTATCTGCTCCCAAATCCCACATAATCAAATTGGCACATACATGCAGCATAAATGGAAAATGAATCAGACACAAACCACTAATGTGCAATGATTATATGAAGCATTTATTTAGCTAAGAAATTGCGGGACCTTGAACCATCCAAATGGAAACCAGTCAGGATGACAGAAGCTCCAATACAGAAGTAAAAATGCCAATTACTACTAATTGATGCCATTACTCATCAGTACCAGACTGCATTCCATTCCTCTCTCCGGAAATAAGGAATGAGAATGAACTCGATGAATCATCAAAATTGGCTAGTGAAAAGTCTTGAAGCCCAGTAAGACTGCCCTCGTAACTTAACAGGGAGAAATAAGGATCTTCCATGTTGCCCTTCAAGTCCATCATGCTCTGGATACCATTTCCGTTAACAGTATTGGAGCTAAAGCTAAATGCTGTGTTTGCAACATCGTTTGTTGTTTCACTTTCTACAGGATGCGATTGGCAAGATGTTCCTTTGTTATCCTCCACAGGGATGGCTGGGGTATGACCCTGGAAAAGAGCAATATGTCCAAAAAGCTTGTCTTTCCGAGAGAAAGTTGTGCCACAAGAACACAGCCATTTATCCCTGCCACAATGTTTCTCATGAGTCTTGAGATCAGCAATTACAGAAAATTTCTTGGTGTGGCATCTGCTACAAATGTAGCTCTTGTCGCAATGGGTTCTCTTGTAATGATTTTTCACACATAAAATAGTCTTCAGAGGCTGAAACTTCTTATGATTTTTATTCCTCTTGCAACCAGCAAAAGGGCAGGAGTACCTCTTCAACAGCACCTGTTCAGAGCTGGACTCCTTGTTTGGTTTCGCCAAAGCAGCAGGAGTCTTATACTCATCTCCATGACCTCTCATGTGCATCCTTAAGTTAGCATCTCTTTTAAATCCCTTCCCACATATTGTACAAAAATGGGTATGAGGTGCAAGAATTTCTTCCTTCTCTAGTTGCAAAATTTCATAAGAACCAGGAGGAAGATGTTCTTCTTCCTTGCTGTCATCATCATCTTTATGTTCATGTTCTTCTTCCATGCTGTTGCAGTTCACCTCTGTTTGACAATTGGCAGTTATATCTACTTGGTTTGACTGCTCGAAACATTTAGCATCAACAACACCTTCCTGTGCTTGCCCTCCACTGTTCTGAGACATCATACCGGCACCAGCACTAGTTACTGAAGGGAAGAGAACACGATCAAGTTGCAGCGCTGAAGGATTGACAGCAGAGAGGCCATTCTTCACTGACGGAAGAAGACTGCCAGCTGCTGATATCAGCTGAACTATAATGGCAGTCAGATCAGCTGTGATAAGCTGCTGCTGCTGAATTACAAGTTCATCTTGGTTGCCAGAAACTTGACCCCTTCGCCCAACGATTGTATGAACTAGCTCCTGCAGTTGGTGGACTTTCTGTTCCAAGAAAGAGAGATTGTTGAGCATTGCTCTAGGATCCCAATCCTGAATTTTATCATCACCAAGAAACTGGTTCATTTGAACCTCATTTTGGTTAGCAATTTTGGCTTGATTATTAGGATTGCCAGTAGGTAAAGGGGAATGTTCACAAGGTTGGTTGAATTTAGAGAAAGAAGGATCTATTCTCATACTATAATCAAGTATAGAAGGATCTTCCCACTTCTGCTGTTGCTGAGAACTAAAAGCAGCGAAAGACTGACTATTAAGGGATGAGTTCTGATGCAACTCATTCCCAAACGTTGAAGGCCTTGTCCAGTCTTCTGAACTTGACCTCTCTTTTACATTCATTTTCAAGTTCTTCTCACGTACAAGTACTACCAAGAGCCAAACCTGACATGAAGCACATCGATATTTCAGAGAAGAGCAGGAATATATAATAAGGCATCAATATGGAGAGAGAGAAAAAGAACTGCAAACTGCACAATTTGATTACAAATCACCAACAGTGTTTTACTATTCAGCTTCCAAACAATAAAAGATAACATTAACTATTTCCACCAGTACATTCATGACTTGTAAGAATACGATAATTAACCTCACACTGAATACGCCACAAATGTAAATCTGACAAAACAATAGTTTGCTTGTCAGTAACCTACAACTCAACTTCTACAAAAATGCATTGACTACCTACTTATTGGCCCCTTCAGATAAAGAAAGTGTTAACAGCAAAAACTTCATGTGACCCTAATTGAACCAAAAAACTGTTATAATTCAATGAATAGAAGAACTGGTACCACCCAAAAAAAAAAAAAAAAAAAGGCATGCAATCCCTAAAACTACACTGCACTAGCTATAAAAAAGCCTTATAACTCAAAGATAGTGAACACCTCCAGCTCCCCCTCCTTCCCCGTTTCATCCTTCTCCAACACACAAGCTATAGAATGAATGACGTAGTTTGTCAACAAATTTGCCCAAAAACAAAGGGTAAGGCTGCGTATACTAGGACACCCTCAGACCAATGGCACATCAGTACTGAGTGGATGCTATAAAGCCACTTGCCATCTCCACCTCCGAACCCCTCTTCACAATGTGACAATCAGAGGTTGTATTAAGAAATATATCACTTTGAAAGACAATATATAGCAATCTTCTTTGGTTTTCTATTAAATGTTTATATTTCAAATGTAATCACTTTTAATCGATATACTTTTTTTTGAATGTTTAGTCAGACTTCACCTATTTTAGCAAGATGCCTCGAATTTGTAGGGTATAGACGAAGAGTTGTGTCCAGCCTTTCTCTTAAAAGTACAAAGCAACACCATGAAAACACAATCTATGCTACACTCAGCAAAGTTCTGGAGTTGAAATAACACCAGATCATCCGAAAGACTTCCACCTGACAACCCAGAAGTACCTCTTGACCTTCTCTCAACTCTAATTTAATGACAGTGCAGCCTACCCTCCTCCCACTCCGAGAAACCAAATTGACCAACTTATGTTCGGTCAGGCATTAAATGAGGTTGTCAACTTCCCATGCAACAAATTTTTTTTATCAAAAGAAACTTACACTTGCTCTAAAGATACCAATGACAATTTCTTCAGTACACAAGAAAGAAGTTACATTCTCAGCAACCCTTGATTCCCAACACCAACTTCCTTTCGTCGCTTCTTACGTCTTCCCTAGACACCTACCCCCCCCCCCCCCCCTCCCCCAACTCATTCTCAAATCATTTCAATATTTCTACTGCAAGAACAGATGTCTAACAGATCCATAGGAAACTTCCAATTTCATAAAGCTCAATGGTAGCACAATTTGTCTGGTAAAGGATCTCCAACAAACAGTTCTTCCAGTCAATGAACCAATACTTCTAACATGTCAGTTCAAACCTTACCACTTAAACACAACTCATCTAAACCTGTCACAATTACAACACAATCATACAAACATGACCTCGTCTATATAACTCAAAGAACAGCAAGAATTCCAGCAACCATTTATCAAAAATCTCACCACAAACTCAACAAAGTCTGCAACTTTATCAAATTCAAAGTCAACCCTTAACTTAAAATCCACTCATTCACCAAAAACAACACATATTAGCAACTTTCACCAAAATCACAGATCTTTCCAATCCACAGTTACACCAAAATTAAAACCCAACATTAAAAACTGCTAAAACACCCAAAGAACACATCTTTTTAACAAAAAGCAAACAACATAAAATTCATGCTACATAGATTCATACAACCCTAGTGAAGCATCCTAAACTTCATAAACTCACCAGCAAAAGAGTTGCAAAGATGCCCTTTGTCACCTATAGTCCATCCAAAAGTTAAACAGATAAAATTAGAGCTATAGTTGTCCAATTTATGAGCACAAAAAAGGTGAAAAAGCCAACAAAATATTATACAGTAGTAATAATAATTAATGGGTTACTACTAAATAAAACAAAAATGTCAATAAATGAATGTTTTTATATTATTATGTTGTTATTAAAAAGGGTTCAATGCACTTGCACTTGGCAACATTTTCTGGTAGTCCCATTTTTAATGTGGGGCCAGGATGAGTCAACTCTTTGATTATTAAGTTTTGACCGTCGGATTTCCACTATCTTGTGATCAACCCCACTGATCTTGACCGTTGGTTGATGGGGTTCTTTCTGATAAGATTTGATCACTTTGTTAAAATGTTTTATTTATTTATGGATGGTGTGTAAATGGGCAAAATTGTATTTTAAAGATTTAGTCCCACTTGAATGTCTAGATAAAATCATAAAATATCTTGGGAAGCCGATTGACATGAGATAATATTACAAATTATTAGAAAAGATTGTCTTTTTTTTTTTTATCTGGTGAATTGGATCTAAATAATCCCAATTTTGAAGAATTGGCGAATATTAACCCAACTTTACTTTTAGACAACAAAAACTCAACTTTACTTGGATTTTCAATGATGCATTCAAACTAACGTCGTAGTTTTCGTTATGCTCTTCAATATTTTACTTGTCTCTGATTTCGCTCAATTTTGTTTTGGTAAATTCCAACACATATCATTTTTTTGTAACATGGAAGCCCGCAGTTGTCATTTTTGGTGTGCTTTGAGTAAACTTATTATACGCAACAGTCCACAAATCACGCACACCAGGTAAGCCGCACTGATTTCAGTGTTACAAGCTTTGACTTAAGTGGCATCTATCCAAAGCGAATGTTCCTCTCACAAGTACTACGTACGGAGTATAAGGTTAGACCTTAGCCAATGATAACCTCATCTCTCACCTAAACTGATAGAGCCAACCCAGTTAGCACAATGTAGATAGAATACACTCGAATGATTAAGAGTTTGTCCCTTAACTTAAAAATCATATATCCCTCCATAAAAAAAAAAAAAAAAAACAGAATAATTACAAGAATACAAATTTGGAAGAAGACTTAGAGTCAGTGTTTTGGCTACAAATGAACAACACACCGGCAAGTTCAGTTTTTTATTTTCCCCGTTTGGAGGGTACAGCAAAGTAAGATAGGGTGGCATCATGGAGCCACTGAAGCTGCTTGGAAGAGGGTAGGAGTCAAAGCACACATTTTAAGCAAAGTATCAAAGTAACCACCATTTAAGGAAAAGCTCATCGTTATCTTCTTTTAGTCCTCTAATTTTGGTGAAGTTTTACTTTTGTGTTATTTACTCCCTACACTGCTAAACCGACCACTTGACTATTAGTCTTATTCATTAGTCATAACAGCACGAAATGTTGGACTACCCTAGTGGAAAGGAGCACCCTTGATCACACCCCCTAAGCCAATTAAATATGAGTGGCCTTGGAAGTATCGTGGAAGGATGCAAAAACCTGATTACTGAACATTTCTGTCATCCTAAGCGGGAGCAACACATGGAGTTCCCTAATATCAAAGGCCAGATCTACGGTTGAATCAGTAAACACCGCATTTTAGTCTTTGTTTACTACTGTTTATAAATACGTGCAACTCATTCAGAATTTGATAGATAGATTCACGTAGTCATATCAATGAGCCAAAAGAAAAGTTATCATGTTTTACCAGCAGATTGTAGCAGATACTTTTTCAAGCAAATTAAATACATAAACCATGTTGTATAGCAGTTGTACAGGGAGATTCACGCAAGTGAAAGAAACGTTAAATAAGAACCAATCATACACCATATGCAATGTGTAATGCGCACACGGCACACAAATTTATAAAATTTGGTAGAAAAGAGTAGAATGTAGAAAAGAGTAGAAAATGATAGAAATTATAGGCTACCCTCATCATAGACGACCCCCATGTTAAATTCTTAGATCCGTCCCTCAATGTGTACAAAGAAAAAAAACCTATGAATGATCATGAAACTCTAGACCTCCATTAGAAAAGCAGTTTAATACAAGTGATGATTATTCCATAGCCGCTATGGCGAAAATCATCCAATAACTCAAACAGAAAAATTGGAGCACCATCAACATGTTTTCAGCCGATGAAAAAAAACAGACTTGGTAAGCCTATCAGCAATCTCCAAGTAAATCAAATACGAAGTACATTAGCTATAAAGAATGGAGACAATGATCCACTTAAGTGAAAAATAATGTTTCTATAAAGGATCAATCATACGCCAACTCCAATACCAGCCACAACTTAGTATGATCGAGTTAGACTTGTGACTAATGATAATATGTGCGCTAAAAAGTTTGCCTATGATTTATGACAAATTGACAATGCAACTCTAGAACTCCACTAGAAGAAGAGTTAAAATTACCAAAGCAGATACCCTTAGTGTGATTTATGCAGCAGCTTCAACCGAAAACTTGGTGGGTCCAAGCTCCCCCGTTCAGTTGGAGGAGATTGGTGAAAACGCTGCATTAACGGACATAACACAATAGTGCAACAAAAAGGACTCATATCATAATTTCCTTTTCCAGAATGACATTTGCAGTGACGAAATTTGGAATTGACACGAGGTTATACAAAGCATCTTTGACACATGCTTTTACAGCATTCAACACCAACAAAATTTGCCAACTGCAAGTTTGCGACTCTTCAAAGAATAAGACAACTCACTTCAATTGAAAAAAAGAACAGGTTACAGAATAAGACAACTGTATAAGCCACGGCTGCAAACCAAAACAAGGTAGAAAGATGATAAAAACAGTCCCTTCTCCTCAAAGTTAGTACTAAGTAGATCCACCGTAACATAACATGGACACAGAAGCTTGAAATAGAGATATTTGAACATTTTACTAACAGTTACAACGAGTATTGTAAGTACAAGCAATAGCTTTAGTCTACAGAGACATAAATATCATAAAAAAGTGGTATCCTGCGGACTTTACGATGATCCTGTTCTTAGAATTCTGGGTTCACATCAACATTCTTCAAACTACATCACTTTCTAATACTCAAATTTGAAACTGACTACAAATATTATCATTCTTCATTACGACATTGAACGTCATATATAAAGAAGAAACGATTGGCATATGCCTATGGAGAACTTAAAAAAGGCTTTGAGGGGTCCTCGGAGACCCAAGCTTGAGTGCGTTCAGACACAGACCTACGAGCTTGAAGCCAAGAGAGTCAGGCAAGAGCTGTCAGAAATCATTACCCTTTGTTGACGTACTTGTTTTGTGAGCTCCATACCATATGGGAAGTACCTATGAGCATATTCGGCATAGAGGCGCTCCAACCCATTATAGCAGAAGCGCAAGGCATCCATTCAAGAGGTGTACTGGTGGCGGCTTGTACCAATTCCTCCTGATCTGAGCGTAGCAAACAGAAAGGAAAGGTTCTTTTAGCTGAAGGATATAGAACAACCAGGATAGCAGAGAGAAGAGCCGGATGGATGGTTGGAGCAAAAGCCTTTTGTCTTCATCTATTATTACTTCTATATTGCAATTTGAAAATGGAGTGCAAATGTAGTTTATTTCAAGCCATAAGAATGAACTTAGACACTCCAATTGCAATTTGGTCAGCAGTGCAATACATAGATTGAAACAAACTACTCGCCCCAACCCCTGCACCTTCTCTCATACTCTCATACTGCCATGGACATTTATTATCGTTCTTCAAAAGCCTGCCTATTTGACATGGCATCAGATACTAAGTTTTCTACAGATAAATGAACATGAAAGACTTCAACAAACCTGCACAGCGACGATGGTTTCTGGCTCCTGCTAAGTAGAAAAGTGACTTCTGACAAAGGGAATATCGGTTGCAGCCAAGGCGGATTCAAAATTTAGAAATCGGAATATCGTTTTTACTTTTCTACCGTGTTTTCTAATCCTTCTGCCATTTTTTCTACCTTTTCTACCAATTTCAACAAAATTGGGGTAGCATATCCTCTGCGATAAGGAATTGTTTCAAGTACCCTACTCACCAGCGGGAAATAGATTTATCAGTGACCATAAAAATAACAGTAGAATGCACTACCAGGATATTTGAGTGTATGAAGTAGAATGCACTTACATCCTCATGGTTTCATTTGAACAACTACAGCTGAGTGTTGAGTTTTAGATTCATCTCAACAATTTCAATAAATCTGCAAAGGCTTCCGAATCATTTGTGTTATCTCTTTTCAATAACCACTCTTCTTGAACATGCACATCGATGTCGCTGGAAAATGTAAACATGATGACACTTAAAGATATAACTTACATATTTAAAGACTAAGAAAAATGCATGGATGCACTATCAAGGACCATCTTACCTCCTCAGAGCAAGAACTTGATAGTTTCTTCTAAGTTCATAAGCGTATTTTGTAAGAGCTTCTTGGGCATATTGTCTTCCCACGGTTCTTACAGCTGCTGCGTTCAATAAATTTTCCAGTGATCCATGTTTTCTTATAAGTTTAAGAGCAGTTTTCCGACCAAAATTTGGAACCATATTTTGGATCCCAGGAACACCATCAACTTCATCCCCAATAACACACCCTACAAAAAAGAAAACTTTCTTATAAGGAGCCACAACTTGATGACTTTATTCACCATGTCCAGAAGTCAACTAGTCTGCATAAAAATGAAAAGGTAAATAGTCGAAAGATCTTTTTTTTTTTTGAAATCGTAGTAGAAAGTTCTTAAACATGGACATCAGAAGATCAAATTCATAAAATGCCTCCATGTATTGTTTATTGTCCTCTATTTTTTCTTAAGTTTCCTTTTTTTTTTTGGGGGGGGGGGGGGGGGGAAGTGAAGTGGGAGAAAGCCTCCTACTGTTCCCTCATACATTTCACAACTGCTTAGATGAAAGATTAACATGAGTAAAAACAGACAATAGATTAACTACATAAAAACAATAACCAAGAGAGTTAAATAGACAAACCCAATGTACTACACCTATAAAAGAACATAATACGTACGCAGACTCAAATCTGACTGTGGATCACAACTGTATTGAGCAATATAGTGGTTGAGAGTGTAAAATGACCATCTTTCAAGCTCAGGCACAGGTAGAACAAGTTGAACATCTTCTGAAATCAATTGCTTAAAATCTTTATCAGGTGAGGCAATTACCACCTTCTTTCCTCTATCTAGGACTTGTTCAACAAGTGTAGCAATAACATCGTCTGCTTCCTGGCCTTCAATTTTTAAGACCTGCAGTACACCTCATGTTCAATTTTTACCATCAACAAGAGCCCGCAAGGCCCCTAAAATTCGAGCGCAAAAGGTTATTCTACTTCTTCTCAGATCGATTACTAGAGCACTAAAAGAGAATACAACCAAAATTAAGGCTGTAAGTATCTCATTTCATTTTATGTAGGAATATAGCACTTTTGCTTTGATTGCTTTCCCCATATGTAAAGCCTAACATCATTCAACTAATAGAGTTGCTCAATGCCAGAAATAAACAGATGCAAGCAGGGGCGGAGGGAGAAGATAACAAGGGGGTAGCGATTGCACCCCGATGTTTTTGGAAAATGGTAAAGTAAGGTAGAAAAGTGGTAAGAAAAAAAGGTAGAAAAGGGGTTTAAATAATTTAAAAGGTAGAAAAGGGGTTTTATATAATTTTAAAGGTAGAAANNAATATAGTAAAATTGCACCCCAAATTTCCAATCTTGGATCCGCTACTGGATGCAAGAATAAAATTGATCAGAGCAACACCAGCACTCTCTGTATGTTGCATAAGGCGCAAATGCTACCATTTTACAGTTAATATTACTGCCTGTAACAGAGCAACTTTGACTACTCTACCACAGTGGTAGGAGATCGATAAAATAATTCAATTTACAGATTCGAAGTCACAGCTAGCATCATATAAAAATATTAGACTGATTTGGCGATTATAGAAGAGCTCTGAACCTATGGTGGTGAGGAAATAATAGTAAGAACAAGAATAAGGAAAAAGACTTACCGGCACATTACAATCCTTTAAAAATTTCATAATAATTTGGTGTGATCTGCCAACTGGAAACTGTGGAAGTCCCCTTGATGTTGATGCACGCCTGAAGTACTTCAACCTATGCGCTTTATAAGATGGTAATATCCGTCGCCGATGTTCATGACCTCCTTCACCATCAATTACCTATAAAAAGAAGTGTTCTTTTCTAATCATGCTGACAAAGAAGTAAGAACCATAGCAAAAGGCAAAACATTCTGCTTTGAATGCAACATGTGTTCCATACAGAGGCGGAACCAAGAGTTGCAAATGGGGGTAGCATTCTATTATGTATGTTGTAATTTTCTATCTTTTCTACCAATTTCTACACTTTTCTACCAAATTTTAAAATTTCGAGGGTAGCATTAAGCTACCCCTTGCTACTAAGTGAATCCGCCCCTGGTTCCATATAAACAATCCCTTATCCACGTGCACAAGTCCTTAACTCCTACTTACTTTTTACAACACAATCAATTGCTTCAAGCAAAATTGTCTATGCACTTTTCAGATATTTGATCAGAGTCACTGATTTGGAACTGAAACACTTCTAAAAATTTGGCCATAGTATCAAGGTATCATCTTGATGGAAGTTTGTACAATCAATACACTTCTATCGGCCATACTTAATGTCAAGGTATAATCTCAAATTCTCAATGTCAATAGAGCATTGGACAGTACTCCACAAAATCTACAAATTTCTGTCTCTTAGGTTTATATAACAAGGTGTAATGAAAAACAATTTTATTTGAAAGCATACTACTTTTTCTACTTCCAAGTAAGATCCACACTTCATACCGTAGATAATCTCAATTCTCAGATAACAATCTTGTTTCCTTTTTACAACTCTTGGTTCTCTTTGGCCATCATTCACTCACATTCTATAGCATCCAAATTGGGGCATTCATCATGCAAAGAAGGAAGACACTTTAAGAAGTAGAAGTTATTTGAACTAATGGATCTTTTCAACGTACTATATGCACGGCATCTAACAAACCAAACACCCTACTCAATATTTCTAGATGTGACAATGGCGCTTAATAGCGAATGCAAAAACTTAACTCTACATTCTATTCACAAACGAACCAATGGTTATTGTTTCTTGGACATAGTTCACATAGATTCAAAGCTTGATAGCTGATCTCAGTTGCACTTCCTATTAGGAGCCAAATCTGTTTAACTGGCTCATAGTTTGCACAAAGGACTTTCTATGTGTCAATGGAAGTAGCAAATGGTCGGTTCACTTTAGCTTAAGGTCACTTAGGAACAGCCTCTTTGTGTGATTACAATGCGGGGGTAAGGCTATGTACACCCGACCCCCCTAACTGTTTGGGCGGGAGCCTCCTTATAGGGACTAGGTAATAATGCTGTTCTTGTTGTATAGAGAGGTACAATGGCCGACAGGTTGTAGGCGCGTCAACCAGATTCAAACCATGGTCTAGGGCAAATCACCCCTACCCCAAAAACACCTAACAGTCAACTAGCTGAAAATTCATAACAAAGTTCTGATTGTCAAACATACATATACTCAAACTTTAACCAGTGATTTCAAAAAAGTTCAATAACACCAAGAACATGATGTAGCGCATCAAGTCTTAATCTTTCTACCACAGAATCACTGAAAAATCTGTAAGTTTAGCTAAGAACATCACAAAGCACATCAAGTCTTAATCTTTCTACCACAAACTCACTGAAAGTCTTAACAGTATACTACTAAGAACATCACAAAGCACATCAATCTGTAACTTATAAGATGATGAACAAAAATTCAACCCTTGTCAAGCAAATTGGAAACACACCCACATCCTAAAACACAAAATATCATCAATCTCTTACAGAAAAGTAGCATTACAGTCATAACAAAAAAACTCAACTTACATAACACAAACTATCAATATAAAACAAAAAAGGTGTAAGTTAGAGGAAATTACAGCAATAACAGGATGAGTGAGAGTCACTTGGGAGAAGAACAGAGAAATCCAATGAGCAAAAGAGTGTAAACTTGGTGAACTCCCCTTGTAGCAAATTGGGTTGACATCCAAGAAGAACACCCTTTCCTTATTAGTCTTCACTCTTGAGTTACTGGGAACTGTAAAAAGCTGCTCACTCATTGTACACGAATAAACTCTGGTTAAATGGTTGCATGTTAATGTTGGTGATTCTCTGTTTCTCCATTTGTGTGGGAAAGTGAGTGTCTGTGTGGATATGATGCTTATTGCACTGTTCATCATTGTGTCACCTGTAGACTGTAGTGTGAACAAGACACAACTCCAGACTCCAGTTGCTTATGTCAACCAACTAACTTAGAGTGATTGTAACTATCTTCCTCCAATCGTGAGAATATGAGATTGGATATTCGATTTTTATTTTTTGCGAATTTATATACTCATTTCAGATGAAAAAAAGGAAAAAATCTTATGTTTTAGTAAGTGGACTAGTCCAACCAAGTACCATTATAGCAAATTATTCTAGCCCATTATCATTATGTCATTAATTATATAATTCCATGAGCCCATGTTATGACTACTTCGGAAAATATAAAGAATTGTGTGAGCCTGCGGTTAATATCTGTTTGGTTATTTTAAACTACATTAAAAATTATTGTGTATCACAAAATATCTTATAATTATTTTTAATGCGAAAAACTAGTTTGAAATGCTTGTGTTCTATTAACAGCTATCGAATGACAAATTAAGTCTGGTAATTAGATTTTCTTTCCAAAAGTAGTGGAAGTGTGGAATACACATATTGCTTAAAAACTGTCTTTCATCCCTCTTTTCTTCCATTTCCAACTTATCTCTAAGTGGAAGTATGTGGGAATTTATAAATCTCTTAATTTTATATTTTCACTGAGAAATGGTAACTTTGTAATAAAGGGGATTTGATTTTGGTAACTTCTAGAGTTCTAGTGAAATGGTAATAGACCATCAGCCCATTAGACACTCCACTCCCTTGGTCTCAACTTTCTTGGGCCAATACAACCAAAACATTTCTCAAACCACAATAACCAAACAAAAAAACAAAATAAAAATGATTGTCTATCTGTAAAATGAAAACCGGTAAAAAAACTAAAAACAGGTGAGAAGTAGTTTAAACTAGTTTAGTTCAGTTTAACACTACTTGAACTACTTGAACTACTTGAACAACTTCAGTTGAGTTGAGTTAAGTTCCTCCATCACCTTTGTCGAACTCTCCGCCCACTTTTCGATGCTCCCAAAGCTCCTCTCTTAAACCCACATTTATTTCCCACTCTAACTCCCCACACTTTCCATCACAACACAACACAACACATACAATATCATATCACAATGGCGTCCAACCTTCTTTCCCTCAACACCCAGTTCCTCCCCACCACCCACTCCCTCCGGCGGGCCCCACCACAATCGGTTATTCTGACCCGGACCCACCACAACCCGACCCGGACCCACGCGAAGATTAGGGAGATATTCATGCCCGCATTAAGCTCGACGATGACAGAGGGCAAGATTGTCTCCTGGATCAAGTCCGAGGGGGACAAGCTCTCCAAAGGGGACAGCGTTGTCGTCGTCGAGTCCGACAAGGCCGACATGGATGTCGAGTCCTTCCATGATGGCTTTTTAGCTAAGATTATCGTCGACGAGGGGAATTCCGCCCCTGTGGGGTCCGCAATTGCCTTTTTGGCCGAGTCCGAGGCCGAAATCGCCGACGCCATCGCTAAAGCCTCCTCGCTCTCCTCCCCCGCCTCCGCCTCCATCGCCGCCGCGCCGCCGCAGGAAAAACCAACCTCCGCCGCAGCTCCGGTGGCGGAGGTGGTGGCGGCGGAGGGAGGGAAGAGGGTGGTGGCGTCGCCGTACGCGAAGAAGCTGGGGAAGGAGCTCGGGGTGGACTTGAGGAGTGTGGTGGGGAGTGGGCCCAATGGGAGGATTGTTGCTAAGGATGTCGAGGCGGCGGCGAATGCTGTGGTGGTGGAGAGTGATCATGGGTTGGCTGCGCCGAGTGTGGCGGTGGTGGAGAAGGGGGTGGAGTTGGGGAAGACGGTGGCGTTTACGGCGATGCAGGGGGCGGTGAGTAGGAATATGGTGGAGAGTTTGAGTGTGCCCACTTTTAGAGTGGGGTATACTTTTACTACTAATGCTCTGGATGTCTTGTATAAGAAGGTTTGTGCTTTTTAATTTTGCATTTTTGTTTGATTGATTGATTAGTTAATGATTGATTAGTGTATTGCGCCAATGTCGAGTTTTTATGTTAAGGATTTGATTAGAATAGGTTGATTAGTAGTTTGATTGATTAGTGATGAGTGCATTCTTCCATTTGTCGATTTATTTGCAAGAATTTGATTAATTGGTTAGTGAATGACTGACTAGTGTATCACGCCAATGTCGAGTTTGTATGTTCAGGATTTGATCAGAATAGTTGATTGGTATTTTTGATTGATGAGTGATGAGTGCATTCTTCGATTTGTCGATTTATTTGGAAGAAATTGATTACTTGGTTAGTGAATGATTGATTAGTGGATTGCGCCAATGTCGACTTTGTATGTCAAGGATATGATTAGAATAGGGTGATTAGTAGTTAAATTAAGTAGTGATGAGTGCATTCTTCAATTTGCCAATTTTGTTTGCTAGAATCTGATTAGTTACTAGATTGATTGGTTTGTAAGTTGATTGACTAGTTTCTTGCACCAATGTCGAATTTGTATGTTAAGGATTAAATTTGAAAAGTTGATTAGTACTCCAGTGTGATCGGCTAGTGATAACGTTAGGTGCATTCTTACAGATATTAAATATCGATGATTTGAATTGTAAAAGTTGATTAATTGATACTTCTTTGATTAAGATTAAGTTGATTAATTTGGTTGATTGATAAGTGATAAGTGGGTTGTGATAAATGTGAGGTTTATGGTGTTGTTTTTAGGTTAAGTCGAAGGGAGTGACAATGACGGCATTGTTAGCAAAGGCGACAGCATTGGCGCTGGTTAAGCATCCAATAGTGAACTCTAGTTGTAGAGATGGGAAGAGTTTTACTTATAATAGCCATATTAATGTTGCGGTTGCAGTGGCTATAGATGGTGGATTGATCACACCGGTGTTGCAAGATGCTGATAAGGTTCATATCTTGATTATACTAGATATGGATGATTATTGAGCTTCAAGAGTTGTGATTTTGATTTATGGAGTTTGTATTGTAGGTTGATATCTATACACTTTCAAGGAAATGGAAGGAGTTGGTAGAAAAGGCTCGAGCTAAGCAATTACAGCCTCAAGAATACACTACAGGTACTTTCTGACATTCATATGTTTTGACTTGCTAGATTAGGTTCTTAGTAGAATGTGCATTATGGCCAATGAAACAGAAGTTTCCTGTGTTTATGGGAGTGATTGCGCTCAAAAGTTATCCTTTTAATCTTTTATGTAATTTTTATGGACCAGTTAAAGGTTCCCTGAGTTACTTATGCTAGGGAGTGATTGCGCTTGGTTATTCACTTATTTGCACTTAAACCAGTAATGGAAATACTGGCTTGAACCTGATGATTAGGATGATATAATTAGACAAAAACGCGAAATCAAGTTCTAATTTGTCCTGTCTTCATTGGCGCCCTATTATTAATTGGATCTTAGCAATATGTGTTGTTTGCTCAATTAGGTATGTGTTTATCACATTTATCCCTTGCAAGTGGAGTGATTGTCTTCAGTCAAACTCATCTTAATCTTATATGTGCATTAGGGCTAACTTATTTCTGACAACGATGTAGAAGCTAAGACCAATGTAGGAGTTAAGGTAGATTCCGAAACAAGAAAGATTCAAGATTTTGGTCTAATTGTGTGTTGCCTACCTGTTAATAATTGGAGAGTTGTTGCCCTTGCATGAAGTGAAACTGATGCTAGAACGACTTGCCTTATAACTAATGATTTGGGCCGCTCAATTTGTGCCCCAGCTTTTAGTTAGATCTTTTGTGCCTTTTTTTTCCACGGTTTCTGGAGGCATGAGGAATAAGCAAGTACAAAGTCATAAAATACTCTTTAAGTTTGAAGCTCGACTTTGACATTTTGTTCCTTATATTGTATCTATGTGACAGGGCTGAAAACAAGTGGAGTAAATGAAATTAAAAAGGGATAATTTTTTTGGGAAAATCAATTACAGTTTTTGCATATGTTTGGGAGAGGGTTGGGCAGTGGAACTGTGGAAGTGTTCATTAGATGCTCCTTCAAGGACTATCCAAAAAGAAAAATTGCTTTAAGGTATCTCAGTTTTGAGTGACTACATGTGTGTGCATGTGAAAATTTTGTCACGTAGACACCCATTTAGGTGAGCTTTAGGTTGCTTTAGTTGTTGGACAGCAATCTGCTCGCATGTAGGTGGGCAGATTGATCTATCGGACATCCGTATTTCTGTAACTTTTGAGGCCTTTTGTTATTATTGTCAAATAGGAGATATTTTGTTGACAGTAGAGATCAATGGCAGTAATATATAAATATAGGCATATAACTTGTCTGCAGTGTATCTTATGTTCTAGCTTGAACTTTGTAGAGTGTTGAACTTTGTATTTCTTTTGTTTAGCCCGTTGTCAAAAAAATAAAAAAAGAAGCCAGACACCCTGGGAAATCTATGTCTTGACATGTAAATTTGCATTTGAGATGTTTACCCATTGCATTTTTACTTACTTCTTCAGGTACTTTTACCCTGTCGAATCTGGGAATGTTTGGTGTGGACCGCTTTGATGCCATTCTTCCCCCTGGAACTGTAAGTTTTTGACGATATCTTGGGCTCATCCCTTTCTCAAATATTAAGATTGTGAGCAAAATGAATCAAACTGCCATTTTTGTATGTGTTGCTCCAGGGAGCAATTATGGCCGTTGGCGCATCTCAACCCACAGTTGTTGCCAGTAAAGATGGTCGGATGGGGATGAAGAGCCAAATGCAGGTGAATGTCACTGCTGATCATCGTGTTATATATGGTGCTGATCTTGCTGCTTTCTTGCAAACACTAGCTCAAATTATTGAAGACCCTAAAGATCTTACACTGTAGTTTGCTCTTCCGAAGATCAGACATAGTTTTCTTCATAGTGCTCAGAGTTTCATGCCTAAAGTCGATGCTTCTCAAACCATTACGATCTCGCTACACCTTAGAGGTAATAGAGAAAACTACCATGTCATAACTGTGGTACACAGCTGGAAAACTTTCGGAGAACTCCTATGCTTGTCTTCCTGTGTTTTCCCCACTGCTGGCCTTCCCACACTTGTGTGATTTGATTTCTTATCCATTGTTGTTGTCAAACTGAGTTCCATGTATCAATGTCTTTTAGCAGTTTTAGCACTACTTGAACTATCCAACTGTAGAAACTATTAAATTGCAAATATTTAATATAATGATTATACTCTTTTGGAAGTGCCTACTGCCATTGAAGTGCCAAGTCACATTCTTATATGCCTGTGTCATCAAGACTGCCAAACTTGCTGTATGCCACATAATGCAGTTATGCTTATTCTGCTAAGAGAGAAAAATTATTATATATTGTCATGCTAAAAACAGTAGTTTGGTGCTGAAAGTGGTGTTGGTGGGGAAATTGACGGCAAGATGCGTGAAGTAAAATGATAAGAATAGCCATGTGACATATTTACAGATAGCTTATATGTATGCAGACAATGTCATTTATCTGCGTTCATTTCACCTATACTAGAGTCCCAAGTTATAATCTAGAATCTATATCATCTAGTCTTAGTCACAGGAAAAATCACCGTCCAATCTCATTGCTGTTTAAGTATAAAACGGAGATAAAATAGATCGTGCATTTGTGCTCATCTTGCATTCAGGAGCATCCTCAGCACACTCTTTATCTTCGGCCTTGCCTCTGATGAGGCATTAATGCAAGCCAAAGCAACTTTGAGAAATGCCAGCATCTGGGTTTTAGCAGCTGGTGATGATCTACTGACACTCGAATCAAGGATTCTGTCCCACTTCTGTGGCTGTGCTGAGTTACTCCATACCCATTTTGCCAATTCCGTCCCTTCACTTACTGCCTGCCTTCCCGTTAGTAGCTCTAGCAGGATCACCCCAAAACTGTAAACATTTCCCGCCAACGTCACCCTCATTGTGTAAGCATATTCTGAAACAGAAAACTGTTTAGAACATAAAATTTCCATAGAAAGTGAAATCAGGAAAGAAAAAACTCAGGGAAGACAAAAACCAAACTGAAAAAGACATGTTCTCGTAAGATCTTTGACAGAAATACTGTATAGGTATTGGAAATCATTTAACTCAATTCGATGGAAGAGGTAGAATAATTCTTCACCTGGTGGAATATAGCCGACAGAACCAGCAACAGCTGAAAGGCTGCTGTTGCTCTTCAAGGGATCTATCACCTTGCAAAGTTCTATGTCTCCAATCTGGGGTTCCTTCACTGACTTGAGCATAACTGTTTTGCTTGCGAGATCAAACAGAAGAATAGGACCAGATGAGCACCCATGGAGAGAAGTCAGCCCTTGAGCTATACCAACTGCTATACTACACCTGCTCACCCAATCTAAAGGAATATCAGAGTTTCTATGGAGAACATCAAACAATGTACCCTTAGATGCCATTTCATAGTAGAGATACGCACTATCTGCAGTCAACGTGTATGCCAAAGGAGTCATGATGTTCGAACTATTTAGCTTCCCTAAAGCTTCTAAATTCTTCCCAAAGTTTCCGCAGCTGTTCGGTTGGCAAATCCTGTCAGTACAGTTGACTTTCTTCACGAAATAACATCGTCCAGAGGGCATCAACACTTTGTAATAGGTTGAGAACTTGGTCTTTAGGAGAAGGTTTAATGGGTTAGCCACTGCTTCCATGGCTTTGGTGAAATCAATGTTTGATTTATGGATGCTACTTGTTGTTAACATGAGACTCTCTATGACCTTAGGTAGAGGAGTATCTTCATCCTTTGGGTGGTCTTCAAGATCGCGAACTCTGTACAGTAGTCGTCTAGAGAGAAATACTGCGAGAGTTGCCACCAGCGCACCAAAGAGAACAGCACCAACCACGGCCACAATTTTGACAGCAAATGATTTTTTCTTGTGAGTTGAAACAGGGGTAGTCCATGGGGATACTCTTACAAGACCAGGATTTCCCTTGGTGTCTACCACAACATTGGGACCAAAATTTGGAAGGACTCCAGAGAGATTGTTGTTATCAAGCAACAACAATGTTATGCTTCTCAAATCAGTTAGAAACTCTGGAATCTTACCAGAAAACCTGTTGTTGGATAGATCCAAAACCTCCAGGAAAACCGCTTCACCAAGTGACTTTGGAATTGGTCCTTGGAAGAGGTTATTACTGAGATTCAGAGCATACTGCAAATTTCTGGGCATGGAAACAATAGGGCTGCTAAGTTGATTCATCCCCAATTGGAGGTCAATTAATGAATTCAGGTTACTAATACTTAAGGGTATCAAACCGCTAAGATGATTGCCTTGCAAATGCAGATATGCAAGTTTTGTCAAGCCTGAGACAGGAGGGATTGAACCGTTTAAAGAATTCCAACTGATATTCAGGGTCAGCAGATTTGTTAGCTGGTTGATTTTATCGGGAATCTTACCAGCAAAGTTGTTGCGTTGAAGACTCAAGACTGTGAGCTGTTTAAGATCGCCCAATTCTGTTGGCAATTCGCCAGAAAATCTATTTCCAGCCAAGTTTAACAATTGCAGCTGCTGGCATGAACCCAGTTCAGAAGGGATTGTTCCAGTCAAGCTGTTGTCTTCCAGCTCCAAGTACGCCAAGTTCTGAAGTTCGCGAAACTTGATTGATGAAATAGACCCATTCAGTGAATTTCCTGCCAGCCTCAGCCTAACCAAATTTGAAGAAACATTAGCTGGTATTGTTCCTATCAACCCATTGTAAGACAGATCAACTGCTTGCAGTTGTGGCGGGGAGAGAAGATCATAAGGAATTGACCCTCTCAAATTATTGTAACTCAGGTCCAAAGTTTTCACAAAATTTGAAATCCCTGGTGGAATATCACCACTGAAGTTGTTTTGATTTGCTGCAAATCTCTGTAGGGTTATAATTCTTGAAATAATGTCTGGGACTTTGCCACTAAGAAAGTTGGCTGAAAGTACTAACACTTCCAGTCTGGAGAGCTCACCAAATGAAGAAGAGAGAGTCCCGGAAAAATAATTTGAGCTAAGATCAAGAAATGTGAGGTTTTTATAGTCAGCAAACTGGTCTGGTATAGTGCCTTGTAATTTATTGCCTGATAACTGAAGTTGCTCCAAGCTCCTGAATTTTCCAAGACTGGCAGGAAGTAATCCAGTCAAATCATTAAAACTAAAATTCAAGCTTCTGAGACTTACCAACCCACTGAACTGCGCTCCAATGCTTCCTGTCAATACGTTATGAGCCAAGTCCAGGGTCTCTAATGCCGTGAAGCCGTCACTGAAGGATGGCAAAGGACCAGAAACTCTGTTGCAGCTAAAATTCACCAACTTGAGGCCCTGAATTTCCCCACAGCTTGTGAAAAACTCTTTTGGTATTGAAGATACAAGGTTTTTAGAAACATCAAGAACTTCTAAAGTGGGAATTTGGCATGCAAGAGGTAAGAAACTGGCATCAGAGAGTCCAATGTTGGACATAGAAAGTTCAGTAATAGTGGAGTTTGTGGTCCCGGTGACATTGCTGCTGCATGTCACACCTTTCCACAAACATGGGTCTGTGCCAACATCCCAATATATGGAAGAGGTTTGGTTATGAAGGAGGTCAGAGAGTTTGAGCATGGTGTACTTCTGTTTAGGAGATAGCTCAGAAGACACTGAACTCAATAAAAGGAGCAAGGGAATTAATATGCCAAGTCTCATGTTGGGCTATGTGGAGTAGTAAAACACTAATGTTTATGTTTGTTTTGATATATCAAACTTAAGGGAGTAAAGAATTAGAACATAGGAGTCAAAGCATGAGGGAGAAAGGAGAAGCATTAAGCACAAGGGCTAGAGTGAGATAAAGGGAAGATGTGGCCTGTGTGAAAGGGAAGAAGGACGAGTGTTGGAATCTTGGAAGGGTGACCTTGACTTGGAAAAAGTGGGGAGCGAAGACTTGCAGCAGTTCTTTGAATGTTATATCGACCAAACTTTGCACTATGCATTGCAATCCCATACAGTATCCAATAAGAAACAAATGTGTCAATTCTTAGTCAACAGCAGACCAATGAAACCATTAAGGGAGTAGAAAAACTTTCCAACCACGGCTTTTCTTTGCCTTTGTCCCTTGCCTTTCTTCTTCTTCTTCTTCTTCTTCTCCTTCATTAGGAATTATCTCAAGGTGGCCAACTTAATATAAGCTCGCGACTCGCTTATTACTATTGGGACTATTAGCAAGTTTAGTCTTGTATCGACGTAGGACAGAAAAATATTCATGTTTAAAAATGATTCGTTAAGAGAAAAAAAAAAGATAACATGCTGATCCGAAAGCCCATGTTTCACTAAATAAAACTGACAGACTGAAGCTTATTACCATTGGGACGATGGTAACTTTGGCTACTTGTGATGTGATACGTCAATACGTCATACATTGGGAAAATTTGGACATTTATACGAATACTTATCAGTATCTGTATCATTTTATTATGAGACATACAGTATGATATTTGCTAAGCCGAACTTTGTAAGATGACTGCTGGATGCCTGGATGGTATATGTCTATGCAATTTGTTCAATATGGCTCTTTCAAAAAGCATATCCGAGCTAATTTCTACGTATAACCGTCGACTGAATGTGAGAAAGTAGGGCTAACTGGTCTTTGGCAAGACTTACAAGTTCCAAGTCAATGAAGTCAAGGATGTAAAGGTGGGACTAATAAAGTTATTTTCTGATATCAAAAATTCCAAACACTCATATGATGTAGCTCTCTCATAGGCCACTGCATCCTCCGCGTTATTATCTAGCCCTTCCCCACCAAACACCATGACTACCACAGTACCAAAAGTCCACAAGACCACAACCTCTAGTGACTAGCGAGTCTAGCATTTGAAATGACTACTAACATGAGGAATATGCTCTCTTTTGTTGGCCTCTGGAATATACGTTCATGTCTAGCTATATGGACTATGGTGATGGAAAACTTGTGGAATTATATATTTGAGTATAATTTTGAGTGTTGATCTTCTAGGAGGTAGCAGGTGAAAGGAAAACGAGTCCCTTAAAATCCTAACCTCAAGGACCCCTCAATATATGCGTATGAACGAGGTACAAGGACGATCTATGAAGTCAATTTCCAATGTTTTTTATTCTAAGGAAATCCTCATGCCAAAGTCCAACTTCAAATTATCTTAGTTTCATTGCCGTTAATCTAATTTGGGTCGTGAGATTTTACTAACAACTAAGTAAAAGACATGAATTTGCATGTAATGGATATACAATACTTTCTTCTAGGGAAAGTCTAACGGTGTTAATGTTCACGTCAATAAAGTAGAGAAAGTTGGATTCTTTAGGAACTAAACTTGAATTAGCCATAATATTAAACACTAAAGTTAAATTTGTCCAAATCTTAGGCACCAAACATGCAAAATTTATTTTACTTATAAACAAATTTTACATCGCTAAAAAACATAAAACCGATATTCGTAATGAGAAATATGGATATTTGATATTTGGACTTTTATTTACTAAGCTAGTACCTTTGTTTTAGAAGGTTAAGAGTAGTTTTAAAGGAACCATAAAAATATGAAAAAACTCGAACGCACAACTTTGCATGGAGTTAGGAACAACATTCTCACGATCTAGCCATTAAAACATCTCTTTTAACATTAAGATTATACTCTACATTTCGTACTTGTTTTTTTTATTTAGATAGTGTCTATTTACACACTTTTTGTTTATATTCAAACTATATGATGAAATTTACACTATATTGATGCACTTTTCATTTTTAACAATCATGCTCATCTAACGGTTCAAAGATTATGAGAGGTTAATTTAAAAAAAAAAAAAAAGGTACGGCTAATGGCTATTGGAAGGATAACCATATTACAAAATGCATAAAACGATAAAGTCATACCAAGTACTACTACACAGAAGGGAAAATTATATAAACCTTAAATCGGCTAAAATAGAGAAATCCAAAATCCAGCCATTGTATTTTTTCTTTTTTTTTTTTTTTTTTTGGACAATGAAATCCAGCCATTGTTGATAGTGAAACAACAACACTAAAAATCTGATCCCCCCAAAAGAATCATATCACAATTCACAGTGCCAAAACAGAAAAAAACAATTCACAGTGCCAAAAAATTGCATATTTTTTCCTTCAATTCTTTTTTTTTTTTTTTTTGCATATTTGTAACCAAATCTAATTTGTCCAGTTTCTAACCATCCCATCTGTCAGTCTGTAAAAGTACTTTCCTATCTCTTCTGTTGCAACACTTTTCTGCACAAACCAACTTACATACAAACATACATTTGTCGGTGACTTTTCCCTCTTCTTAGATCTTCAACATTTACCCCCCAAGATCCCACCTTTTTCACCCCCTTTTAATCAACTCACACATTTAAACTCTCTCACATTGCTAATTTCATAAATAGGTGGCTTTTTAATGTGGGTTTTTAACCAAAGACCCACATTGTGCAGTATAAATGTCACCCAGTAGATAAAGTTTGAGTCTTTAAGTTTTTAGTTAGTTTGTATTGCTTGGGAATTATTTTTATGTGGGTTAATGTGCGATCTTACATTGCTAGTTTTATAAAAAGGTGGTTTTTTATGTGGGTTTGTGAAGAAAGACCCATGTTGTGAAGAATTTGCAGTATAAATGTCACTTAGTAGATAAAGTTTGAGTCTTTGAGGGTAAGTTAGTTGGTTTACATTGTTAGGATAATTGGTTTTTTGGATTTTTGGAGATATGCAAGATTCAGGGGTGAATGTGAGATCTTACCATGGGATGTCTTCTGATAATATAAAGGGTTTGGTGTTGGCTTTGTCTTCAAGTTTTTTCATTGGGGCAAGCTTTATTGTTAAGAAGAAAGGGTTGAAGAAGGCTGGTGCTTCTGGCTTTAGAGCAGGTATATGTTTATTTTGGTTATGTTTTGGTATTAAGTTTATGTTGCATTTCATCTTTGGACACTTTATGATGTGGGTTTGTCGTATTTTTGCATAAGGGTGTAGAATTTAGTAGTGAACTTCCCAATTTTATGTGGCTATGAGTGATGTTGTATGTGCATTGGGAGAATGTTTAGTTGAAGTTATTGATTGTGGTTTGATGCTTAAGTTTTATATTTGTATGCTTCATTTAACATATATTTTGTATGAGTATGATGTGGAATGTTGCCTTTGTTGCTTTGATTGTAAGACAATGCCACTTTAGGTTTTGAGGTGAAGTAAGATATTGCATTTGGTTCTAAAAGTAAATATATTATTTATTTTGAGTGGGGGGAAGAGGTTGAATTGTTTAGCTTTCTGGGGAAGGGGTGGAATGAGGATTCGATCCCGAAGACAATTTTATCGAAGGTCGGGAGGCATCCTAACTAGGGCAGCTCTACTTCTAAGGGCTAAGATTAGCTTTGCTTTGTAGTAGGGTTGATAGGAGTAGGAATTGTGTGGATAAACCTGAGGGAAAGTTAAATTAGGGCCAGGTTGAGAACGTACATGTTGTTACTATGCTATGAGAAGCTACATTCATTTGGAGATTCTGAATTTCTGATGGCTATCATCATATCACATGGAGCAAGATTTATAAAAAGGGGGAAAAAGAATTGCGAGTGTATTTAAGTCTGCTTATTTGTCAGTAATTGCTAGAAGTCCGGAATTGCGAGGTGTTAATTAAGATGGTGCCTTGCAGGTTACAGTAGACCGTGTGATGTTGCAGACTTGCAGCTTATATTCCTGTTACTTTCACTTCAACTGAAATTTGTAAAATGTACAGATGCACTAATATTCTAATCATGGGTGCAGGTTCTGGAGGTTACTCCTATTTATATGAGCCACTCTGGTGGACTGGCATGCTGACAAGTGAGTTCATTTTTACTCGTAGCTGTTGTATTTCATAACTGCATGTTGCTGCACACTTTTCATCATTCCACTCCCCTCCCCACCTGTTACTGTGTCTGTATGTCTCTTTTAATCTTTTTTTATTCTGAAAGGTGTCTTTTGAAGTATTTAGATATTGAAGATAAATCCTTGTCAAGATTCCTGCTTGATTCATTGCTGTCTAGGCTCGCTACACATGCTCTCTGCACCTTGTCTCAACTTAATGTTGCAGTACAGGTTATAAGTTAAAACTGGTCTGCTAGTTTAGTGCAATCTCTGTTGCTAGATCTACCATCCTTCCTTCCCCGCAAAGAATTTCTGGGAGCTTCTGATAATACGTTTTTTAGTTTTCTTGGTTGGGTTGGATACAGAAGTTGAATGGGGGCAGTTTGCTGTTCTTGATGATAATCACAGTCACATGTCTGTTCCTTAGATTTCTCTATTTCTTGTTTTCCTTTGACTTCTAGTTACCAGTCCTCATAAGGACATGCTTGCCCCTCTCTCCCATTTAGCAGTAAAAGATGAAACATGGCTTGCTCTTTGAGATTTCTAACACAAACAAATTTCTCTGTAGTGGTTGTTGGGGAAATTGCTAACTTTGCGGCATATGCTTTTGCACCGGCTATTTTGGTAACTCCACTTGGTGCAGTTAGTATCATCATTAGGTTTGTTGTTGGTTTCGAACGAGTGTTTCCTTGTTTCATTCTCTGTTTTTCTCTTCTATCATTTCTATTGATTGAATTGCTGGTTTTTATTTTCTTCAGTGCTACCCTTGCACATGTCATTTTGAGAGAGAGGCTCCATATTTTTGGGGTTCTTGGCTGTATACTATGTGTCGTGGGTTCAATAACAATTGTTCTGCATGCACCTCAAGAGCGTCAAATTGAATCTGTTGCAGAAGTAATGGATCTAGCCACAGAACCAGGTATCTTTCTTATACCTGGTAGAAAACTTTAAAGCTGTAGAGCATCAACCATTTGATGCTGAACACATTTGAATGACTACATCAAACAAATTTATGCAGTGTTATGGGAAAATTTTCTATACTTGACAAGCTATCCCTTATCTTTGGCAGGGTTCCTTCTATATGCATTTTTGGTGATCGTATTAGCTTCTATTCTCATAGTATATTATGCCCCGCAATATGGTCAGACACATGTGATGGTTTACATCGGAATTTGCTCTCTTGTGGGATCTTTGTCGGTATGTAGTTGCCATATTATAAAGTTATGCCTTATTTAGAATGAAGTTGCAGTATCATTTGTGATGGTTTTCACATTTTTGGACTATAGGTAATGGGTGTTAAGGCTCTTGGAATTGCTCTGAAGTTGACATTATCTGGTGTGAATCAGTTGGCATATCCCCAAACATGGGCATTTACAATTTTTGTGGTATCTTGTATTCTGACACAAATAAATTATCTAAATAAGGTAAATTGTTTATCTTTTATTTTGATGTATGTAATATTTGAAATAGAGACTGTATGTAGGATGGATTAGCAAAGTTGGTTGGTTCTCTGTTGGACTGAGGGTACTTGGTTGGTTCTCTGGTGGGCTGAGGGTACTTGGTATTTTGGTAACAAGTTACATGGTCAGTTCATTGCTTATTTGCTAGGATTAGAGGTTGAAATGACTGAAACCTCTCATTTTGGTGTTTGATATCAAGTGTTTTGGGGTTGAAGTATGAAGTTAAAAAGCTATTCTGTTTCAAAAAGTATTTTTTGTTTGTTTGTTTGTTTTTAGACCAAACAATCTGGCTCTGTGGTTGCTGGTTTAATTAACAAATCTGATCAGCGTAATACAATTAAGTGTTGATGGCGGCCAAGGGTTTATTAGGCGCAAGTTGTTTGGACTAAGTGTAGCTTTTTGGAGGGGGCTAGAGATTTGACCAACTAAAACAGTTACTTTCCGGTGTTTAATAAATATTGCTATGGTTGGAGGTTTGAACTACCTATCTAAGCCACAAAGCTGGTTTACAGTTCCTTCACATCCAAGCTTATTGTATCAGCTTACAATGTTTTTTTTCTTTGGATGTGCTCAATTGCTCATCAGTCTGGTATTGCGAACGAGCAAATGCACGAAGCAAGTAGCCACACATGACCTAATATTGCCGTTAATGAAAGCATACTTCCATCCTTTAACTGTCTGAATGTGTCACAAAATGAAAGCACCTATTCTAATAAAAGAATTTGTTTTCGGGGCCTTAAAAAGTTTACTACCCATACCTGACCTGTATGTATTTTTGTTTAGATATTAATGCAATAGTGCTTTTGTTTTGTATCCACGTGTCAAATCTCAGTTCTTTGCCTTTACGGGCATGTAAGAGATCGTTTAATTCTCTGCTGTTGAATTTTCTGGTCGTACCTGTGATTATATGAAACATTGCAGAAGCATTCTGGTTACCTTACTGCTTCTGTTAATAATATACAGTGCCTGAGCAAGATGTTCCTTCGTTAGTTCTTAATGATGAGCTTAATTTATCCCTGATGACTATGCGCAGTTTTCCAGTAGGAGTTTGTCCATCAGGAATGTTTTTTCTGTTTAATTATTGGATAATTTTAGTGCAATTTGAGGGCATAAAGCCATCCATCTTTCAATCACAAGAATTATATTACTACTTTTTTAGTACTATAGAGACTCTAGTTATAAACAAAGTATACATGGACTATATATAATATATGGCATCTTTTGCTATCCAATTACCTGGCTCTAAGAAAATAATGACTTTCTCTTCCATGTGCAGGCACTTGATACTTTCAACACGGCTGTTGTCTCACCAATATACTATGTGATGTTCACATCATTTACCATTGTGGCCAGTGTAATTATGTTCAAGGTAATGTATTCTGTTCTTGTAGTTAATGCTTGAGTAACAATAAACTCTGTTTAGACGATGTACCTCAAAGCCCTCTTAATTGCCATCAGAACAGCCATATTCTATTTTGTCTCCCTGTCCAAGTCAGTTGACTGCAGCACTTAAAGACTAAGTAACTGTTGTAATTCTAAAATAAAAAAACAATTGATCTATTGTCCTCCTTCCTGTCTCCAGCATCTTTCTAATGGAGTGATAACAGGTGTGCTTTTGTCTTCTCCCGGAGCCCTATATTAGCATATTGTTTAGCTAGCTCAACTAAGACTTCCATTCATGGTGTTGTCAGTTGTGTATGATGGTAGCTTAATATGTTTATTGTAAGAACTACTGCTGTTCGATATCCGTCTTGAATAACTTTCTTTCCTGCGTCCCTTCGCCAAGAGCAAGACTAATGTAGTAAACTTCTGAAATTTTAGGGGATTTTATGTTTGACATAGATTGGTACTCGATTTGGATATTGAACTTTGCCCTTTTTCTACTAGTTTAGTCTAATTTGAGTTGGTGTTCAAGTTTGATATAAGTAATAATCGGTGAAGTATCTTTGTTTGGATTTCCAAACAATTGTACTTGACTACTTGAGGTATCTGTCTGGGATATTATGTATGATAGCAATGTCTGAGAAGGATTTTTTTTTCTGGATGCATGAGACTGAATGTTCCGCAGTGTCCAGTGTCCTGAGCTTTATTTATTTATGTGCATTATTGTGAGGCCCCCAGCCAGTCTGCCTATTACCGGACCTACCCTCTCCCCACAACCCCAGAGCCCAATTGGTTGCCACCCCTACCACAACAGGGATCTGAGGACCAGGGTTTGGACCTCCTAATATTGGGAAGTATTTAAAGAAACCTAACTCCCTGCAAATTGGCTTTTGACGCCTTTATATGTGTGGCCTGATAGCCTCCCCGCCCACCTTCTTGGGGGACTGGGTTGTTAATAGTATTGTGTTGACAATGCGGACTGGCAAAGGGGGCTGGAAGAGTGACCTGTGTATGTAATATGCGTTTTGAATCCTTGACCTTACAGTATCGTAAATGGAGAAGAAGAGTGTCAACAGGAGCCATTAGTAATCATAAATTTATTATGAGAATATAATCGAATCTCGCCTCTGGGTTTTGGAGAACTTTTTTAGATGAACCGAGGTCAAATCTCAGCTGTCATTGAAGCAATAACTAAGGGCCCTGATATAGTGATTCTATCAGATTTATATGGAATCTTTATGTCAAAGCATATGTTTAGCTATATACTCCCTCTATTTCTACCGATTATTTACAATTTTCAAAGTATATAAGGGGGGATTAGTACAGTGTAACGATTTGCTTGAAAATGGAGGAGTATGATACTAGCAGGCCAGACTACACATTGGCATTTATCATGCTGCATTGACTACTTTTTGAAACTTTTGCTATGAAGGGCAAGATTGGAGATGAAGGTTGAAGATAGCCTTCTCTTAGTGAAAATTAAGCTTGTGGATGACTTGTTAGTGGCCCTTGCAACCCCCAAATCCTTAACAACTTAGTACTGAATAAAACGTGATGTGGTTCAATCTTTTCGAACTGTAGTTTATCAAAGTGTCATGGTGACTGCAATTCTCTATCAACTGTAAGATTGTTTATGCTAACATGGCTTTCTTTAATTCTGCTACTTTTTTCTTGTTTATGTGACCGTTTTTATTCGCCCTTTTGATACTCCTTTGAATTCAGGCTTTTTCTATAATATGCATATTAAAGCTTTTAGTTTCTGACTTTTGAAAGATTTCAATCACATATTGGACTTAACAATGTTTAATGTTTCTGTTCATGCAGGATTGGGCTGGACAAAATGGTACTCAAATTGTCACAGAGATGTGTGGGTTTGTCACCATCTTATCGGGAACCTTTCTTCTACATAAAACAAAGGACATGACTGACAGTATGCTCCTGTTCTTTTATCCCCCCTTGCACTTTTTTTTTGGTTTTGAAGAACTCTGAGACGATTTTAATGGCCGTTATAATATAATTTATTATGTATTCTTTTTTATTTCTTTTTCTCCTCAGGTACCTTGATCTCATTGTCGTCACGCAGTCCTAAAAGTTCAAACTCCGAAGTCTTTGACCCTGAGAACGTCCCATTGAAGACCCAAGAACTAGCACGGACATCATAGTGCGTTATGGTTTGTTCTCTAGGGGTAAGCATCAACAGATAGTCGATGAGCTCCTTGGACTTTGTCAGAATTATTGACTGCACAGTCAAACAGAACTGTGTCCAGGATTTCTGATGATACAAGCTGATTGCTAGGTGCGCACATCATTGAGCTGCAAACCTGTTCTGTTTTATGAGAGATGCCGCATAGCTTTCAAACCATTTGATGTCAATACGATGTGGTTTGGTGTTTGAACAAAGCTTTAAGAAAGCGGATAACAGTTAACGGTATTGAGAGATTTGATGGAGTGATGTCGAGTGCCTTGTAGATAATCAAGTAGGATGATACTTTCAGTATAGGTTTAGTTTTGTTTCAAGAGTTTGTATAAAGATACAGGAGATGAGTTAGCCATTACATTCATTCTTGTTAATCAGTTCCCCAATTTCTTGTCTAGATGCTTCATATGTATCATTACATTATTATGCGTTTGGCATACAGCATGCTACCGTAATTACATTTGTTCCTCTCTGCACTCTGGCAATGTTGTTGTCCTGTTTTGGAGAAAGTAGGCTAGCCAAGGAGATCTTGTGAAACAAACCTGCGTCATCTGCGTGGCAAAAGACATATCATGTGAAACAATCCTGCATAATAGATGAACACCTTTTCGTTATCTCCAGAGAAAAATCGTCTCATGTCTAAATTGAGTCGCACCCTTTCCGAAGTTGACAGGAAACCATGGATACGTGACGGAAATGTTGAAGTTAGTTGGTGTAATTATACTTTTTCGTTGCCATGCAATTTATACGTTTAGCCAAAGTTATAAAGGTCTTCTATCTTCAGTCACATAAGGTGCATCACTCATTTGATAGTCCGATGGATGGCATAGTCGATGCACGTCTAAATGATAACATCTTATTAATTTAATTTGCTACAAGAATTCAGCATATTAGAGTCAATACAACCCCATTTACTGTAGTACAGTTTGTGTGCCTGTACTATGTTACTGGAATTGCAATCTTTGATCAGGATTCAAAAAAAAAAGGGACTTTAGATCATTACATGCGGAAGAACTATCTGATTTGTGAAAATTACCAAGTTTGATACTCAATACCAATATTAAAAATCAAAATCAGTATGCAGTACACTAAACAAGCATATGAAAGAAACAAACGACAAAACAAACTGCACGAACAAACTTGAATGAAATAAAATAATGCTGCGTGATTCACACACACACAAAAAAAAAAAAAAGCGAAATTATTCACTTGTACGTCGTAATGATCAAAGTTTAGGGTGAAGTGTTTACAACTTCAGTAGCAATAAGTAGGGTTGAACTTCTATTCGTCTTCTTTTTGCTCTTCAGACAGGAGGGTTGAGAAGCGAAAGAGGCCTGGCTGATATGAGCTATAGCGAGGGGTTACGATGGTGCTATTCTTAAAGTCATATAAGATATCATCTTTTACCTTCTGAGAACGCTTTACGACTTGTATATCATAGATCAAATCCCCTTCCACTAGTCCAAGCTCTCTTGCAGAGATTGAGAAGGTTGCATCACGCCCTAAGAAGAAAACTTTATTACCGAAACTTTGTACACTTCTCCAATATTTAGTTTTACCATTCTCTTCTTGATCTAGCAAGCACACCTTATACCTCAGGGAGCTCGCCCATTCCTCTTCTCTTGTCCCGGTAACGGTCACCAGATACAAATGCCCATCCGATTCAACCAAGGTCGATCTCATACCCGATAAGTAGGTTGTCTTACCTGATATAAAATCGAGTGAGACACGTGTTGATTCAATCACTTCATACGAAACAAAATCGAACCGACCCTTCTCCAATTTTTTTGACGAGATGTTGATTTGAATAAGTCTTCCTTGACAATCAAGAGCTAGGAATACACCTCTGTAACATATTATATCAACAAATTGACTACTATATGGAGGTGACTGTATAGACAATATATGGTACCATTCCTTGCATCCTAATTTCCACCAAGATAACGCGCCACCAATACGAAGAGCCAAAAATTCGAAACTAGATGTCGAGGCAACAATC
This sequence comes from Corrigiola litoralis, assembly GCA_901111285.1. Taxonomy (NCBI): domain Eukaryota; kingdom Viridiplantae; phylum Streptophyta; class Magnoliopsida; order Caryophyllales; family Caryophyllaceae; genus Corrigiola; species Corrigiola litoralis. Next base: position 21,518 of record CAAKMY010091289.1, on the reverse strand, counting down.
TTGCTGATGGAGGAGGTGCATAGAGATGATTCATCTATATTATAGGATCTTGCAATCTCCGATACCCTGTAGTTCAACAAATTAATAGGCTCGTGTTCATGGCAACGATGTCTGCCTGTCATCAGGTCGAATAAAACCAACTTGTTCTCATTGGTTTTTTCTTCTGCCTTGATCAGAAAAGTATCTTGGCTATACGTGTTATTGTTATCATCACTACTACACCTACACTTAGTGAGAAGGTACACAATTTGACGGTGGAGAACTACAGTAACAGGAGATTGAGTGCTACGGTTTAAGGAAGGTACCTTCAAGGGGAACACAGAGTTGCATGGCAGCGGGAGGTGAGAGCGGAAACGGGGAGATACAGAACGAAAGCGGACGAAATCAACTCTAGTGTCGTAAAGCTCTATGATTCTAGCTTTAATTTCGTCGGGGATCGGAGCAACTTCAAGGTTTGCCTTCTTGCCATTCTTGCTATTCATCGTTGGATTGCTGCTCAATTTTATGTGACCTCCACCAATGCCCTTGCTAGAGACCTGGTAGATGTTGGTTGATATTGTTGCGAAAATTATGTAAGCAGGTTTAGTTTTATCATCATAGGTATACTACCCAACAAATATTTATCTTTTATCAACCGATGATAAAGTAACTACTGAATTCAAGTTGTAGTAGGAAACAAACTCTCCTAGACATACTCATCAATCCTAACAACTTCTTTCTCAGAAAAAAAATCCTAACTACTTGATTCAAAAAAAAAAAAACAATCCTAACAAATTGCACGATGGTAACCATAGTCCTCCTGGTTCACGCAATGCAGAATTGCAATTTTTAAAAAAATAAAAATAAAAAAACCCATTGGCTTTGGGAGCTCTGGCCAAGCTAAGAAGGTCAATCTGAGCAAAAATTTGCATAACTGCAGTCTTAAATAATCCTCTTTCCTATAGGACACTAGTTTAAGCCTGTTTAAAACGGCAATGTCAATTACTTCGTACCTGGATCAGTGCAAGCATATAGTTTTCTCCAGAGTAGTACAAAGCTCAAAAGGTATCTAGAAAATGTTTACGAGTGTTCTCTACCACTAAAGCACTATTGACTAGCAGACCTAGTGAAAGAAAATAAACACCTAGAATTCTGGATAACTTAGATGCATTGACCTAGTTCAATCTTTTCAAGTGCATATGTTTTTGGAGTTGGTCCATGTTGTAGAAAAGGCAGAGCAAAGACCTTTCCCCATCATACAGTTTTCTAGGGTCCTACACATTCACCAAAATAAACGATACATATAAAGAAGGCAAAGCATTTGAGCTTAGGTACTTACGGAGTACGTAGCAGTTGAACTACTAAACCTTTGCCCTCCAAGAAAAATCACAATGCAACCGAACCAAACCCATATCTGAAAAAGCCCTCTTGTCTACAAGAACATGATCAAACCAAACATGGAGACAGAAGAATTCACCTTCCCAATTTCCGACCCAACTCATAGTCCCATCGATTCTCCTCCACTCTGGCAGCTTTCGCCTACCGCCTCTCCGACACCTTCGTATGCAAGAAAAGGGTATAATTTCCCTAGCAAAGTTATAGAAGAGGGCAAGCTTAGTCCTAGAAAGAGTTGTTCTTATATACAAGGAAGTTGCTTGTTGAAGAGATCACAAATGGAGGGCTATGAGGAAGATGAGCAGGAGGAAAAGATGGACATGTTGTGGGAAGATTTGAACGAGGATTACTACAAAAAACAGCGAGAAGCTAAGATGATCGAGTTGCATACATATTCAAGTGGAAGTAGTGATGTGGTGGAATTTGGCTGCGTGCCTTCATCATTCAGATTGGTGAAGACTAGTCATAGTATCAAGGGTGGTGCTAGTACTGTACTAAAGAGTACTAGGAAACCAAGCATGGTAGTGCTAATGAAGGTTCTTAGAAAGTTCTTTGCGCTTCAGCAATCACACATATCTGCAAAGAAGCGATCTCGGTGACTGATCATGTAAATTTTTCTTGTAATTTTATCTCATATAGTTATCCAAATACTGTTGTACACAGATATACGCTTTGTTTATATAATTTTACTGAAATGAGCTAGGCTTAACGAGCCCTCAACTTCATAGTTACTATTGTGCATGATCTAGAGCACTTGTACACATATGTACACTTCACACTTGTGGTCACATAACATAAGGTGATCAATATACTGAGAGTCATTTCTGGATTATTCTTTTCCTTTTCTAAGCTCACTATTTTTTGGTCAGCTAATTAAGTGGTGCAATATTATAATCCAATGATTAAAGATATATAGATCTTTGTAAATTAATGTTTGTATGGACTTTGAGGTCAAATTATTTGTAAATTGTTTTGTTACCAAAAGACACGCAGCTGTCCTGTGACTTCATCATGATAGTGGAATGACATGCATGATTAATCTTCGCCAATCATAAGGTGCTTCATTGCAGAATTTTCCTTTCAGACGAGCTACCAATAGGTCCTACTTGATTAGAAAATATGAAGTTCCATCCTCAAGAAAGGCACCAAAACAATTTTAGTTTTCTTTTTGTTTTGTGGGTGCGACCGAAGAAATTACACTAGATTGTCAACCCGAACACAATGTTACTTTGTTTCTTACTGCGTAATGACCGCAATAATTGGAGGGAAGGCTTCGAAGTTCAAATAAATTGAACGACTCTTGCTTCTCTTATGTTTTGACTTTTGAGGATTTGAACTAAGTAAGACTTCGTTGCAAATCAAATAATAACCATTCAGATATATTTAACTCAAAGTCTTGAACCCAAAAATTCAAATGGTCCGAAATTAGATTGCCGAAAAATTGACCCTATTCGAGATTACATGGCCTATACGTACTCGACCAGAAATAGAACATACTCAAACTAGATCCAAATAGACCCGACTCAAAAAGAAAACTAGAGAAATAGAAAATTGTGTTATCCAATCACCATAAAAATATAGCTCAATCCACAATCCCCAATCTAACAAAAACTAAATAAATAAAAAGAACTAAAAAAAGAGAAATTTTATTTTCAAATGTTAACTGCCGAGTATTTATAGTTGGCTCCTCTAGAGAAAATTAAAGCGTAAAAGTTACATTGAACATACTGCCACTCACGAATTATGTTGAGTTATGAGGTTGATCAATTACACATTAGAACTTTAGAAGGTTGTATCGATTTTGCAATCAAATTGTAACAAAAGAACCCAAAAAAAAAAAAAAAACTCTCTCTGATTCATAATAAGCTTTTATTTTAATTTTTCACGATCCTCAAAATGACACTTTAATCATTACTTTAAAAATCTACATATTATTCTTTTAATAATTGTCATACTTTTATGAAATATCATTTGATGACAAATATAAATATCTTATTACCATATTATAATTATGTATATATTTTAATATATATTTACGGTCGAAATTTAAAATATTTGACCTTAGAAATCAAATATAGAAGCTTATCTTGGGTTAGTGGGAGTATCATGTTAGTGGTGAGAAGCAGGCCCAGATTCTCTAGGCCCATGGGTCAATCTGCTAACCAACCCATAATCATGGACTACAAATTAGCTTACTTCACAACTGGCCTTCCTATACTGTGAAGGGCCACTTAAACACTGCATATCTTTGCATTTGTTTTGCAAAGATTGCACTATTTCTGTTAAACTGATTTTGTGACATGTTGGCAGACAAATACTTCACCAAACTGAGCTTTTTTGTCTTTTCAGTTAAACTCTGAACCACCCCAAAATATTCCTTTCATTCACCAGGTACACTCTACTTTGACTTAAATCTTATAAGATAATTTTGTATTTTTCTTTTAAAGTCACATATAATATGTTACATAAACTCGAGTGGTTAAAGCTCTACTACCCAAATTATGAGGTTGGGGGTTCAATTCTTATCAGCGACTTTGGGCGCACATTTCAGACAAGAAAAAAAAATTTATAATATGTTACATTGGCATACAATATATAGTCATGTTTAGGTGAAAATGATGATTGGAAAATGTATATGTATACAGGATTATTAATGGGGGTGATTGATTTGTGCAACACATCATCTCTGTGCATGATTAAGTCAAGCATTGGAAAACCAAGTTGTGGATTGGAGGTGAATAAGAGAAAGGTGGTTGCAATGGCTTCTACATTGCCTGTTGAGCATGTGAGTGAAGAGGGTCAACAGAAGAAGGTCACTGGGGACTCTTTTATTAGACCCCATCTTAGGAAGTTGTCTCCCTACCAACCCATTTTGCCTTTTGAGGTAATTTATCCACTTTCTGTTTTTTTGGTTGTTTTCTTGTGTGAATTTGGTGTCTTTTTTGGCTTGTTGTGAATTATGTTGGTTTTGATTGATTTTGGTTAGATAGTTGTCTGCTAGATAGACTGCTGTAATGACTTATTTTGTGGCCATATGTTGAGTTTGATTAGTGAGAAGTTGTGAAGGGAATAAACATGTTCATGTTTGATTTGAGCTTACTAGTTATTGGAGTAAAGTTAGTCTTTTATCTGATAAATTGTCTCCTCACCAACCCATTTTGACTTCTGAGGTAAATTATTAAATTTGATCATTTATTATGTTCAAGTTGGTGCCTTTTTTGGTTTCCTTTGAATGATGTTGGTTTTGATTGTTTAGTTGGATAGTTGTGAACTGGACAGAGATAATTATTATGATCATTTTGTTGACATATGTTGAGTTTCAGTGAAGGAGGTAGTTCAGTCAATAGTTAGTTTAGTTAAGAATTATGGAGTGAACAGACATGTTTATGTTGGTTGTAATTGATTGGGTAGATAGTTATGGAGTTTCATTAAACTTTTGTTGATATAGCTGCTGATTATGACGGGCATATGTTATATTTAAGTGGAGGGTATTGGTTGGTTAAGATTCATCTTTGCCAAGTATTTTGGAGTGAACAAGCATGTTTATGCAGTTGCTTTTCAAGTTTAGGCTTCTGGTGTAAAGACTTATCTTTTTCCTCTTAAAGTTGGAAATTCGAATTGTGTTTGAACACAGGCCCTTGTTTGATTAGTCTGAATGTGATTATGGATGATGAGAATTGATTAGTGATTATGCAGGAGTGTGTTCCCTCTAAGGTTTGGTCCTTTTTTCCCTGTTTAATCTCTATACTGTTGTGAGAGGTATTACTCGCCTTGGGGGTAGAAAACCTGAGGCCCTTAGGGTGTCAACATTAGAGACAGATGAGAAACCTTATGTTGAGTTTCAGTGGAGGGATTGGTTGGTCAAGAATTGTTTTAGTCCAAGAACTATGGAGTGATAAACATGTTGATACAGTTGGTTTTGAAGTTGGGCCTTCTAGTGTAAAGTTTTAATCTTTGACACCATACAGTTAGAAATCGGAATTGTATCATTATTTAATTCATTTGAGTAGTCTGTGTATGATTGTGATGACTAAAGAGAATTGATTGCATAGCTGAGTAATCACCCGAGAGTGGTATTCATTCTTCTTTTGAACCCCCTTTCTATTGTTACAGGTTTTGTCAACTCGCCTTGGTAGAAAACCTGAGGATATTATCAAATTGGATGCTAATGAGAACCCGTATGGTCCACCTCCAGAGGCAAGTATTTACACAAGAGTTATGGCTTTGGTTGCAATCTTCACCTGCTTGTTTCAATGTTTCATCAAAGTGTATTGCTTAACAAGTTCGATTGTTTAGGTCTTTGAAGCTCTGGGGAACATGAAATTTCCTTACATATACCCTGACCCTGAAAGTCGTAGATTACGTGCTGCCCTCGCTGAAGACTCCGGCCTTGAATCTGACTATATTCTAGCAGGATGTGGTGCTGACGAGCTTATAGATTTGATAATGCGGTTAAAGATCATTACCCTGCCCCCTGCTTCTGTTTTAAATTTCTCCAGCAATAGAGATTTCTTGCCCACCTTATTCAGTATTTACTGATGGTTTCTGTGTCTTATCATCGTTTTTAAATGATCTTGTAGTTCAGTTGTGTACTGGAACCTGGTGAGAAAATAGTTGACTGCCCACCAACGTTTACAATGTACGAATTTGATGCAAATGTAAATGGAGCAGGAGTTATCAAGGGTATGAAAGTTCTATGGTGATGATGTCAAGCTTAGTATCAGATTTCAGCTCCTCTCCTATTTTAGGCTTTATGTTCTTTGTTATCTTTTTTCTTTTTTTGGAGTACTAAATTAAAAGTTCTGTGGTTAAGCTTCTTGATTTGACCTTTACTCTGCAGTTCCAAGGAATGCTGACTTCAGCTTGAATGTAGAGCGAATTATGGAGGTTGTTGAATTAGAGAAACCAAAATGCATATTTCTTACTTCGCCTAACAATCCCGATGGGAGGTGAGCAACAACTGCAGCTGTATTGAGAAAATAACTAGTTGTTGTTTTTGTCTTAAACCATTTCTCATCTGAAATAATGGTTATTGTACCTTCATAAGACACCTTGGTCTCTATATTATTTGTGCATTTTTTTAACGCTCCACTAGCACTGGGACAATTATCGGCGACATTGAAACTCAGAAGATGATAATTGTTGCTTCTGTTCTACAGATGGCCTTGCAGAAAGAATTAGGTTATGGAGATAGGGCATTCATATAGGGTCTGGTGAAGTGGACCTAGGAGAATCTAAAGAATTTTTGTTTTGGAAGGAAGAACTTACTTTGCTTCTTTAATATAATCTGGATTTACAATTTGATAGCATAGTTGGCTTAAGTTGGCATCTCTCTGGCGTAAAGTATGGTCTTATGGAAGAAAATTTGAAATATGTTGGTTACTTTTTTAAATGTTCTTATTTGAGAAAGAATATTTGGTTGACAATATTCTTTTATTATTTGGCTGAGAGATACTTTATCTGGGTTTTGACATCATGATTTTTTTTTACTATCCAGTCTACAGAACTACTAATAAGTCGTTTAGTACCCTTGTTTATATGCGATTTGCATCTCCGTGATAGCTTATCATGCTTAGAAATCTGAAGTTTACCACATTTCTACCTGTATGCTACACATCAGAACAGTCTGGTTATATTCTATTGAAAATATACTTGTTTATGCATTTTCTACAGTGTAATCAGCGATGATGTTTTGCTGAAGATTCTTAATCTTCCCATACTGGTGATTCTGGATGAAGCCTACATTGAATTTTCAGGATTGGAATCTCGAATGAAATGGGTGAAGCAACATGAGAATCTGATTGTTCTTCGAACCTTTAGCAAAAGAGCTGGTAATTGATTTCTTGTTTATTGCCATAGCATGCCCTTGGAACTGTGGCCGGGTAATGGTCTATTTATGCTGAAATTAGATGAGCCCTCTTGGAAACGAAAGATGATATAAAAGCTGTCCTATCTAATCATACATTCTGCTTCAACTTCCTTTCTCCATTCAAATCACCATCTTGTTACATACTTGCATTGCAGTTCACGGCTTTTGTCTGTAATGTTATTCTGCTGCATGTAGTGAGCTGTTGAATGTCAAAATCAAAATTTAACTATGTATACTGCATTATCTCATATTGCTTCTGTACAAAATTTATGACTACATAATGTTAGTTTCCATTTCTGCTTTGCCAAGTGAACCTTTGGTTTCTTATACAGCACTTGGCATTTCTCAGGTTTAGCTGGCCTTAGGGTAGGATATGGAGCTTTCCCTGCTAGCATTATTGAGTATATCTGGAGAGCAAAGCAGCCATATAATGTGTCTGTAGCTGCTGAAGTAGCTGCCTGTGCTGCGTTACAGAATTCTGACTATTTAGAAGCAAGTTTCATGCTGCCATTTTCTTTTCTTTTTTCATATTTCATTTCTAGTTTGATTGATTGAGTGAACCCCTTAGTTTTCTGCTCATTTTTGCTAAAAATTGGCTGTCGCTGCCAGGATGTTAAAGACGCTTTGGTGGAGGAACGCGATCGTCTTTATAAGCTCTTGCAAGAAGTCCCGTTTCTTAAACCTTATCCCAGCTACTCTAACTTTATTCTATGCGAGGTGACGTCTGGACTAGATGCCAAGAAGCTGAAGGTATTAACACTTCGATGTTTGTAGCTAAATATATTGTCATTGTGTGTCCCCTAGGAAAAGCGAGTTGTTTCAATTCCCTCCATCCATAATTTTTTTTTTTTTTTTTTCTTCCTGGTACGTCTAGTAAAAGTAAAAATTTCATGTTCTTCATAGTTAAATGATAATGAGATTTTGCAGAATAGCACTAGAGGTTTCTTGGTTGAAAAATCTTTGGTGAGAAAACGGAACAATTGATCAATAATCTGTTGAGGGAATGTTAGTTATTCTTTTCTCTGCCTGATAGCATTTGTACCTTATAACAAATACAGGAGGACCTTGCTCAGATGGGTGTCATGATCCGTCACTACAATAGCAAGGAGCTACGGGGTTATGTTCGTGTCTCTGTCGGAAAGCCGGAGCAGACTGAAGTGCTGATGGAGTGCCTTAAAAAGTTCTGCTGAGTCACGACTATGTTTGATCTTAAATGTGGTACATCATCAGACCAACTCTATTCTATGATCCCGTTACTGTAATATCTCCATTCTCCGGTGTTGATGTCAGTCAGAAACTATTGAGACTAATAAATTTTGGCCACCTTTGTTTCATTGATATAGTCATGTAAAGATTTGAAAATTCATGAAAGTCAAAAGTCACATTTAACAGCTACACCTCCAGGAAAATTGCTGCTTTGGTTGATAGTATGATACGACACACGCTAAGGAGTACTCCGTACTTGTTTTTTGTTATTTAAAATTTCGTGAAAGTAATAGAAAGGCACAAATGACTTTCCAACCTTCTCAACAAAAAAAAGTGTGGTGTTGTCGAACGCAAATGTTGCCCTCAAAATAATGGGATTCTTACGGTGCAGTGTGGATACTTAGAATATACTGATATTCTCCTTATATATGATTATGCCCATGATAGTGGTTTATCTGCCGTGTACTGCTGTTTACACAGAAATGAATGTTGCCAAAAACTAATTTTTAAAGAGCTCATACTAAAGTAGGTATGTTCTGCCTACTTTAGTTACCTATGAAAATGAAACCACATATTAAATGAGCGTAAACTTTGCATTGTATCGATTATGGTACTGAATCTTATTACGGAACTGAGACGTCATGAAAGACATAATCCTAGTTCTGTGAAGAGGAAGGATCATCTAGCTAGTACTCTAAAACTTGGACTTGTCACCTTGCATGCTCTGTAAAAGTGAAGAAAACAAGTAAAGAAGTTAGCAAAAGCCAAAGAAATGCAACTCTCTAAACCCAAGGTGTTCTGGGCCTGCGCTGGCTGAATTTTCATTAGGAATCTGTAATTCTGTTCTTCCAGTCATCAGTGTATTCACTGCCATCACTTGTCAGTTGAGATAACTCGACCTATAACAAGTTAACAACAAAGCATTAATTCCAAATTGATTTTGAATCAGCTAACATGACTCGTCATTAGAAATCGTCGAAGTTTACAAGCAATTAAAAAAATAAGGGTATTTTCAGGGCAAATTGATTCAATATTCAAAAATTTTAAATACAAAATTAATATTCTTGTACGATTTGAATATAACATGGATGATGGAACATAATATGCCTGGTAGTGGTAACTACTAAGACTTTCCCAATATCCCTTTACAAATTTAAGACAAAGCATTAATATTTTTTAGACTTGTAGGTTTCTACAACTAAGAAAAAGCATTACTTTAAACAACCTTTCAGGTTTTTTCCCACCTTATCATGTTCGCGAAAATGAAATAAGTAACTTTAGATTCATTAAATGTCACTTTCTTTGGTGGATGTTCACTTTTATTCTCTATTAGCCTCTATATAGGAATAGGGTATTGCGTGACTTAACCATTTAACCTTTCTTTTGTTTATTTCTTCTTGAAGTTCTTGGTCTTCACGTATGCTTTCTCACTTATTAGAGGAAAGGGAGTAGTTTACACTGCAAAGCTACAAGATTACCAGTCCTATTCAATTTCTGTTAGCTTCTGCACCTTCAAGTCTGTTGCCAGGCCGATATAAGTTATAAGCTCATTTCTACATTCTTAAAATGTGAAGCGTGGTAGAAACTAGTGTAAATCTATCAGAAACACCTATAATCCTTAAGTTTTCTACCACACGTTGTATAAAAAAAGAAAATGGCAAAGGCACTCCTAACATGTTTTGCACCATTTAAGCCTTTATCTCCCAATGAATTAGCTGTTGGGCTCTTTCCTTCTCTCGTGACCGATGTACAGCAGCTCCAAAAATCTCTGGAAGAGAATCCTCCTTCTCTTCGATGGTGTAGTGAGGCTATGTCTGTCATCCGGAAGACTCACTCTCATTTCCTCCTGTATTTCGAGAGGTCCGGAGTGCCTGCATCAAGGGACAGTGTGAACATGCTTGATGAATACATGAAAGCAACATTGGATCTATTAGACTTGTGTAACTTGCTTAAATCGGCTGTTTTGAGTATAGATAGGTACAGGATGATGATTGATTTCATGGTCAAGAGATTGGAAGATGCCTCATTCTCAACCGTGACAAGTAAGATCGAACTTGAAAGACTCGAGACAGAGAAGAGCAACAAGCTTTACAACTTTAGAACATGGAGAGTTATGAACCTTGACAAGGAAGAAGTGTCAAAAGTGAAGTTAAAGACTAGAACAAACGTGCATGTTCTACAAGCAATTAGGAGCACAATGTCCATAATTTCTTTATTCATGGTTTGTTCGATTCTTCATCCGATTTCCATCAAAATCGACGAGGGATTCTACACTGAATTTCGGGATTTCGATTCATTCTCGGATTCCATGCAAAAACTCGTTGTCACATTCGGTGAAAGGTTTCAGTGTGTGCAAGGTAGAGGAAAGCCAGTTTTGCATGAGAATGAGATGATTGGGGAAGCATTTGCAGCGCTTAAAGCGACTGTTTTCTCCGCAGCTAGTGCAGAAAGAGGAAACCTACCAGAGAGTGTAGACATGCTAAAGGACAGGTCTCGAGCTCTCAAAGAAGGGATAGACTTATTTGAGTCAGTAGTCAATGAGTTATTTGAAGATGTTATCAAGGGACGGAAAAAGTTGATAGACTTGATTACCATCAACAATTACATAGTTTAGAAAATCACTAGGTTTCTCTGGAGAGATGATTTCCACATGTATTAGGAAGGATATCAGTTCTCTCAATGATTACCTGATGTACTAAAATTTAACCACTGTGTTTAACCTTCGTTTACCTTCTTGAATATGAAATGTTAAAACTTTGCATTTCCCTTTTTATTATTCCCCTCCATTCTAGCGTAGTCCATAAAGTTGGTCACTACTGAAAATTCTCTCAACTTTACCATATTCAATAACGTATCCCCACAAAGTCCGTTTAACCTGACAGTTCATAGAAAAGCTTTCAAAAAGAAGAAAACAAAATGAGAGGTAACAAGTGAGTGCACAGAATGAATCAAGAAAAACGTTTGGACAATTTGAGAAGGATGATACTGTTGTTACTTTAAAAGATAATCAGGTAACTTCCATTATTATTTATTTGTATATAAATTTAGACTCAGATATGATAATGGGAGTGTTAAAATATCACCCTTAAGAAATAAGTTAGACATACGTAACTCAGCAAGACCCATTTATCAACCTTTTGTTCCCGAGTCCCAACGCATCGTATTTCTCACATGGTTAGTTCCTGCCTGACTGGAACAGAAATACATCACCAGTCAAATTTAAGCATAAACGTAACACCAATCTATAATCTGGTAAAATTACTTTAGTATAGTTCTGAAAAGTATATACATGTACTCATGTATTGATATAAAATGAATCCACATCCTAGAAATACATACTGAAAATAACCAATCAAAAAATTTCTCCCATATGACAATCCTGACGTATATCCCCCTAAAGTACATATGGAACCAGTAGTTTCTCAATATCAATGTAATTGTTACAGCACTTACGAATGATGACACATCCAGCGATCAAGTTGAGAATGAATAGGAATCAAATTGATACAAATGGGGAGAAGAATTTCCTTTCTATGGCTGTTATGCCGGTGTTATGCAGCGGATTTGCAACTTCAGTATACAACTGAATCATCTTTGTCAACCACAATTTTACCATCGCCACCGAAAACTTCCAGTATACAAGTGTAGAGCGGACATCCGAAACCACCATGGAACTTGTTGGGGCGCAAATACATCCGCAAAGAATATTGAGTCGACCATAACATACAAATGAAAGTGGAAAACTGAAGTCTGTGCAAATGCGTCGTACTCCCTTCACCTACTCAGCAGCATCTTGTGGAGTGCTTCTCTTCTCTTCCGTTCTGTGATGAAACAACTTTGCAATTTGTCTCCGCTCACAGTCCTGAAAAACAAGGGCAACAAAATGTAGATATTTAAGCTTACAGACAAGCGTCATTATTTGATTGTTTTAGCTTCTTGTTGCTGGCAGAGCTCTGCTAGAAATCCCTCACCTTGAACATGTGGAGATAAAATGGCTTGCTAGGATTTTTCTTTTTCAACTTCTGGTATGTAAATGCAAAGCTTAACTGATCCCTAGGGGTGAAGCGCTCGACTTCATTGAACCAAAGACAGGAGAACAGGTTCGACATAGGTGTATGCGCTCTAATAATCAGAGACCCTTCTGGTACATCTGTTTTGGGTAAATTAAGATCATTAGTTTACAACTGACAGCAGTAAATGAATCAACAAATCAAATCCCTTTGTATCAGACAACGAAATATAACAAAGAGCAACTCAGAAGGACGCTTAGGCACATACTGCTTGGGAGCAACTTATTAGGATCGGAAGCGTTGAATCGCTTTAGCCCATCAGCCTGGTAAAACTGGAATTGCTGATCTATCATGGTGTGATTGAATTTATTAAGTTTCTTATTCCGCTCGACTTCTTCCCAAACACAATGGCGGTCGTAGTGATTTGATATTGCATACTCATGACCTTTTCGCCACAAGAATGCCTCCAACAAGAGCAATGGGTCACGTTGGAGGCGCAATTTGCTGTCCAGCCAAATTGAATACCTGGCAGAAAGCAATATATTTAATTAACTATGGGGTGGCAAGCAAGACCGGACAAATCAAAGCCTGTTTCTAGCAAATAGCAATAAACTTGTGTAACCATCTGGTCGTGGATGGCTACGAAAATGCTGCTAACTAAATGCATCTTAATGTTCATAATAAATGTTTACATACATTGACCCCCCCCCCCCTTCTTCCCCCCCAAGAAAGCTGACCGTTACTGTAGGGCAGGTATCAGGCACTTAATTTTTATACATTTGCAGTAAACAATGCCTTTAACTTCCTGAAGACCGGCTTATCTATTTTCAACATAAATAAATTTCTTACTGCTTGCCTTCTTGTCTATGGTGAAATTAAAAAAGCACACTAATCACCATGTTTGTCGACAAGAATATGATAGCTATAGCATATAATAAACAGAGCTACCGCTGTCACTTTAGCAATAGTACACAGTTCTAACCAAGCATTCCACTTACCTGCCAGTGCCTGCAGTTGTTCTTGTCAGCCAAGCACTCATTTTACTTTTCTAACTCCTAAAACTAGGGGTGTTAATGAATAGACTATCTCGTCGAGCCCTTGACTCCTTGAGTTTAGCTCAGTCAAAGCTCAGCTCAAGCTTGGGTCAAACTGAACTCAATTTAGCCAAGCTCAGCTCGGCATCTATAGGCTCAAGTTTATTTTTGATAATGTTCCAGAATCTTAGTAACTGAGTAATGGATTTATGGCGTGTTTGGTATAAGATAATAGGATCAGGAAAGGGGAATGTATTGTGAATGTTTTCTTGCCATAAGATGCCACACCAATACAACTTGCTATCTCTTCTTGTCGAGATTCTCCTCGAGATGCTACCTAATTGTGAACAAGTTTTTATTTCCCATTACCATAAACTAATGCTTGGTACGAAACGGAATGTAAAGGTTTTGCATTTCGCCATAATCAGAATTCGTGTTCTACCTCATCATTTTCTTTTTCACTTCCTCGTTTTGCATGGTTAACAGCTGAGCAACTTCTATGTTCGCCTCCTTATCCATAGTGAATAGACACAACATTTCCTAATAAGCTATTTCTTAAACCCTTGATGACAATATGTCCATACCATAATATTAGGGGACAAAAGTCTTAAAACATAAATTCCAGCCAGTTTCACCACAGCAGATTTTAGATATCTAACGAATGAGACAAAATTTGTTGACTGCAGTCACAAGCTAGATAGAAAAAAGGAGGGAAAATGCGAGAGAATTATTAAGAGACATGATTGTTGTCATATGAATAATTCAACACCAACAAATATAACAAGAGCGAGAGTCAGTTAATTTAAGAATCCATTCCAAATAAAAAAAAGGCTTACATTTGTTTGAATGCCCAAAATGGAGTAAAAAAATTCTTTAATTTGGTAACCCTTAAGGAGGAAGGAAAGGAAAGGGAGGAGGAGACACAATCCATAGAGGAGGAGCCGTGTACTTGAAAGAAAGGGGAAAAAAAAAAGTTCCTTCCACATCCTTCCAACTGGGGAAGGATTTCGATTATCAAAGAGGAAGGAAAAAAAATCTCAAGATAAATTTGCTATTGCAGTCCCTAAGGAAATTTTGCCTACATCGATCTAATTGTACTCATAGGTTATCTTAAGTTGACATATTCCTCTAGATTCCTTCAACTCAAGTTTATGGTTGATATCATATTCTTACGATGCAATTCAATATGACCAGCAGACATCTTGAACATGTGTAGGATACAAATACTGTTAAGTGGAAGATTCTCTCTTGGTAAGTATATGATCTTACCTTGCTGAAGGGAAAAGCCGATGAGACAAAAGTTTTGGTATTTTCCCCACTCTTCTCATGTCTGTATAAGGAAGATTTTTCACCACAACCACCTTCCACAAACCAATGAATCCCATTCTGTCAGGCACTTGACCTTCTGAAGTAAGAGTTCGCAAAGTCCTTTCATCCATGAACATCACAAAGCAAACATTTTTCCTTGATAAACGGCTCACCTGAAACAAATTAGACAAGTAAGAACTTACTCACATGGGAAAAGCAAAAAACAAGGTTTTGGCACTTTATTTTTTAAGGTAGTTTCTTTATTCATCCACAAGGGGGGAATCAAGCAATAAAGTTAATCTTATAATTTAATAATGGCAATTAATTATTTATTTTGGGTTTGTATACATATCGAACAGAAAGAATGGCAGAACTCTGAACCGTAGAAACAGTGGAGTTTGAAGCTGAAAATTGGTCAGCTGATGAAACTATCCAAGATATATGCACAACAAATATTAACACACACACACATAATGCATCAACTACACGCAATAAAATGTCTCATACCGCTTTATTGAAAGGAGACCTCAAGCGATCTGAGTTCCCAAAAATGCAAGAAATAACAGCAATGTGGCATCTATTTATGTATCTGGCATCATCCTCAGCCAAATCAAATCCTGTACTTGAATACTCTTTAGGACCCTTAACAAAACCACAATTTATCTTCTGATCATGAGCGCTGAAGGATTCTTCTCTCTCTCTCAAACTTTGATGCCCAGCAAACCTGGGTTCCCAATGATCTACACCTTCAGGCTTTTCTTCCTTTTTCGTGTAGGATAGTGTAAATCTTGAAAATTTTCTACTTTCCAAAGGCTCGACCAGTTGTGCAGTGGAGTTCAGTAATTTCATCTCACAGGTTGAAGCTGCAACAAATATTTTGGGAATTATGCACACAAACCTTACATAAAGTGATTTCAATGTTGATAATGAATTAGTGAAGTTGCTTGTACAGAAGTATTATTACACCTCCAATAGTATTGTTACAATTGCCATTCTTTATTATAAATAAAATAAATAAATAAAAGAAAGAAAGAAAGAAACTTACAGCTATGGTGTTTCCTACGTTTCTTTTGCCGTTTTCCAGTGCTAGTTACTGATTGCCCATCAGCAATTCTAGCATCTCCAGTTTTCCCACTGTGGTCCTCTGAATGCCGTTTGACAGAACTCTCATGTGACAAGGTTTTATCGGTAAGGATACGGCCTTCTTCAACATCAGCTTTATCGTCCACGGAGTGGGAGTTCACCTCACTTATATGTCTACTCTCATCATAATCGTCCATATGAGCATCATGAGAATCAATCCCATCATCATACTCATCGTCCATATCAATCTCTTCATTCTCCAAATCCAGATTACCGTCATCAGAAACATGATTTCCATCCTCAGAGAGTACACCAGAATGGCCTACAGTCTTCAAAGAAGCCTCATATTTCTCTTCATACATCTTCAATTCATTACGCCCAGCTTCATTGTACAAACCATGATGATCACTGCCCCTCATCAAATTGCCATTGGCCTTCTTTGTTGGACTCCTCCCACTATCAGAAACATGACCCTTCACAGATTCATCCTCACTTCTATGAGCCACGTCCTCATTGTAATCTCCATCCCTTCTCCTGTCATCCACATCCCAATACCTTGAATCACGTGAATGATTTTCAGAGCCATGGCCAAATTGGACTTCTGTCTGATTATATCCTGTCACATTTGCAAGAAAATCCTCCTTGAAAGGGTCATCCTTAACATCGATGGCATCATTATCTGCAGACAATCTACTTTGTGTTATAAAATACTCATCACAAAGTATCAATTCAGAATCAAAGAAAAACATATTTTGTCGGGTAATCTTCTCTCTCTCTAGGGGCAGGGGAGGACGTGGGCGTAAATAACATGTGCTGCAGACAAAGAGCTTGTCAGCCAACATTGACCATTCTAAATGCCACAGCGGTGTGCAATGCTCAAGGACAAGAGCATATCAGACTAAAAGCAGATGAGACTTGACTTGCATGAATATCAGTACTTGGCTTTGCCTAGATCAGCCAATGACTTAAACTTAGAATTACTTACCAATTAGAATTACCTACCAAGACTAAGACTAGTGCCTTGAACTTTTATACCTGTTCAATCCTAAGCTTTTAGAAATTTTCACTATTGTTGCCCCACATAAGCAAGCCACCCCACAGTGAATCTTACCACCAGCAGGGCCTAGAAACAAGACCATGGCTAAGCTACTAGCTATGTATCGAACCTCACCCAAGTTAGAATAAGCAAATAAAAGCATCCATTCATAAATTCCGTAATCCTCACCCCAAATCTACAATGGATTTTACTGCGGAGAAGTTGAGGAAAAGATGTAAGGAGCCTTGCCCTAGCCAACCGAAGTTCTTACTCCCACAAGCGTTAAACAGGAAACATCTTATGGTAAAAATGCATTGATTTTGGCTCAGAATTACCAACTATTCGCATCACTCAACTACCTAACTCTTGTAGCTAGATTTTTGATGTTAATAAATAAAGTAGTTTTAATATGGAAGTTATAAGGTTAATTTCTACCAACTTCCATTATTTTTACGCTATTTTTCACCCACCAACCCGGTTATCCGAGTTTTGCCACTAATCCTACCAATTAATTCTTTGAACCTTTTTACTTCTCCATCTAGGCTCCGTTTTGTTTAACTAAAAATAACTTTCAGTGGAACTATGTTGACAGGAGAGATATGTGTCGAAAGTGATAGAGATTCTCGAGAGTGAGCTCTACATAGCTACACACAACCTCCCAACGCCTTTACCACCTAAGCTAAGCTAACACCGCCATCCTAACAACTAATTTCACTCACATTGAATCCGAATACTACAATGCAGGATCAAAAACACCAATCTTCGCAACAATCAAAACAAACACTACCCTTTCCCCAAGAGATCACATAAGATCACAATTTCCAATACTCCCAAACACTAGTGCTAAATTGCTAAGCTGACACTATCAACTACCAGCTAACAAAATACTCGCAATAACACCAACAACACTAAACAAAACACAAAAGGATAGAAAATGACCTGGATGATCCCGCGAAGAGATGAGCAAAAACACGAAAGCAGAAACAGCAAAGACGAAACAAATAAACGAAATAACCGTCCCAATCGAGATCCTCCTATTCCTATGCCGCCGGTGGTGGTGATACGACTTCTTATGCTGCCCACCTCGAATACCGATCGCCACATGTGGTGGGTCTGTACTAATCACACTACCAACACTATCAGTCGTACTGTTACTAGTACTGGTGGCCCCACCACCAGGAACAGTACCGTTGGTATAAATGTAGCTATTGCTATACCCTGATGGTTGTCTGTACTGTGCCATTTCTATTGGTGGCGCAGTACAGCTGTGTTCATATTAATATTAAATATTTTAATCAATCGATATGATTTCCCTATTTCTCGACTCTCTCTAAATGGGTAGAGATCGAGTAATGGGGAAAATGAAAGCGGGACTGGGACTCTGGGGGATATGGGTAACTGACTAAACTGATAAATATTGGTAATTGCAAATGTAAATGTAAATAGATAGATTGATAAATATTGCAAATGTGATAGATAGATTGATAAATATTGCAAATGTGATATTTAGATAACTAAATGGTGTTTTTTTGTTTTATGATTTTTTTTTTTTTTTGATGATAATAAATGTGAAATCTGAAAGGGGGGAAGAGTTTGATCGGAGATGGAATTAGTTAAGCTGTCTTGCTCTGTCTTACACACACGGACTCACCGTCATTTCTCTCACAACTTTTTTCCTTTTTTATTTTAGACATAAGTTATTTAGACAATCTCAAATAATAATTTCTGATCATCATGTGTAAGAGCATAGCTGTCTTGGATGAAACCTTCCAAAATTCTCACTAGCTAAATTAGTTGAGAGTCTATTTTGGAATGTATCTAGTTGTATGACAATGTATTTTCCGAAAAATTTAAATAGCAAATATTATTCAATATAGGATTTTTTAATTGTAAACTTGGTTTTAGATAGCAAATTTTGATTAGCAAATATAATTAAGCTTCTAACGAATAGTGAGCTTTAGCCATTGATTGTACCCAGCCGACTAATTTATGGTACATGCCATAAAGATATAATGAGTGTCAACATAGCATAAAAATAACTATTATGATTTAAGTTTCAAAAGCTTAATTTCTTCTGACATTGAAAACCCAAAGATATAATAAGTGAGAGATATTCTATAATCCTCTTAAGGTATGTTTGGTAAATCATTTCAGTCACCTTATTTGACTAGTTTACTTATTTGACCAAAGTTTCAGTCAACTTTAAGTTTTAAAATTGTTTGGTAACACAACCTACTGAAATTTATTTAAGGTGACTGAAATAATAAGCCATTAGGGGAACTTGAAAAAAATATTCAATCACCTGATCAGGTTTCAGACACCTTTACAGGTTTCATAAATAAATAAGCCAAAACTATCAATAATAACATGTAACTTCTATCTTTTCAAAATTTCTTTTCTTAAAAGGTATTTTTTTTCATATATGATCTATCAAAGGCGCGCATCGTAATGATTATAACGAGCCACTTGAATTCGAACATGTGATCAGATATCCACAACACTTCAGTCTTTACCATTTAATTAAGACAATAAGCTCATGTTGGACCTCAAAGTGCTCTTATGGTGCACTTGTTAAAAGTCCCCAAACGACAATTGTATCATCTAGTTCTCTCAACAATCATGGTCAAATACTTATTTGCCTGCTATAGAAATCATTTGTTCATTGTTCTCTATCTTGCACCAATATGGTGGTACTTATATGTTCGAAGATTTGATGTCTTTGGTGTAACTGATAAATGAACAACATGCAACATTAACATAGTCCCCGTCTAAATAAAGAAAAAACATTAACATAGTCCATGGAGCGCTCCTGACCCACATGAAGCTTGTAAACTAAACTAAGAAAGCTTGTCAGAGCATGAATGATTCTAATACTATATTGTGTTGCTGTTGTAGGTTGGTGGTCAATCGAACACATGGGGCCTTTGCGGGTTTTTATTTGGTCCATACAGCTGCTTCTAATAACGTGAGAGACTGATTATAAATCTCCCAAAATGTCTACCTGCTCAAGTTAAGAGACCTAAATATAAATGTACTGATAGTGAAGGACATATATAATCTCCAATTTGATATGCCAGTAGAGGCAGTAGTGAGGACATATATTAGGCCAAGTGCATTATGAAAATGTCACATACTCAGTACTCACGCAGTAAGGCAATAATGTAAAAATTTCAATACCGAACCTCCCTTCAAATTTTGCTTGCATTTCCATTTCCATAGTTTTAAATAATCGACAATTTGTCATGATTGAGAAATTAAGATATAAAAAAAACCACTATTTGATTTCTCTGATGTTGTAATGTTGGTCACATGAGGGATGATTGCTTTGGCCGATTCATGTCCTATACACTACTTTAAATAATGTCCATTCTTAATAATACTAGTCCTGTGTCCAATAACATTAAACATAATTTAAATTCCTCGTCCGAACCTTCTGGTTGCAGATTTTTGTTTTTTACATTGTTGAAGTACCCTGCGTAGCTCTTATTAGGTGTTGAAATTATCTGTCCACCCACAAGCCACAAGTATAATAACGATTGTCTTATAAGTGATCACTTTAAATCAGAAAGTGATCATATAAACTTGAAACTAGACGATTTTGTACGACACTTTTGAGGTTTAAATCACAATTTTGAGGTTCAAAAATTTTTACAAGCATAGATTGACAATGCCATCGTATAGGTTGACATTGTCAAGGTAAGGGTTGGCAATATCATGGCATAGTTTAGCATTGCCATGGCATAGATAGCCAAGGCCAAGTCATGAAATGGCATTGCTAAGAAGCGAATTGGCATGGCACTGCCATGACATAGATAGCCAAGGCCAAGGGAAAAAGTTTCGTTGAGGTTATATGTCTAGCCAAGGCTTGGCATGGCTAGCCAAGGTGCACCAAAGACAAAAGTCATGGCATGGGAAGTCAAGGCAAATCAAGACAACACATGCAAAGTCAAGCGGCACCAAAGGCAAATGCAAGGCAAGCCAAGGCAAAGGAAAAAAGTTTCGATGAGGTTCTTTGGCTAGCAAAGACATGGCATGGCAAAGACAAAGGCCCGCCTAGCGAAGGCCATGGCATGGGAAGCCAAGGCAAGGCATGGAAACCTAAAGGGCACCAAAAGCAAAGGCATGGCAAGCTTAGGCAACTTAAAAAAAAAGTTCCGTCGAGGTTTTCTATCTAACCAAGTCATAGTTTGGGGTAGCCAAAGGGCACCATAGACCAAGGCTAGACGTGCCAAAATGCCCCAAACATACTCCTACGATAACTAGGGCCATGCTAGGTCACTTTTGGAAATTTTTCTGGAAAACCAAAAATCGACTCAAAAAGCCGGTTTTTGTGGACTATTATCCACGAAAAAACCTCGTTTCGGCCCCGAAAAAGAATCGGACGAAAATTGACGGGAGGCATCCTAGACATATATAATGAAGAATAAATAATAAAATAGCCAAAAAGTATCCTAGGCGTAACCCAAACCATCGGTTTTGTCCATTACTCACATGCCCGAATTGAGCGATAAAGACACTGTAAATCTATCAAGACGAAGGAATGACATTGTCGTATGCTCTATTATGCTCCAATACACCCTAGGAGCATGCTAGATCAT
>CAAKMY010091266.1:0-18998 GCA_901111285.1 Corrigiola litoralis | reverse complement strand
TTCGAAAAAGGTATGCTAGTTACTCATTATTTACAGATCTCCCCTAATCTAGAATAGTTATTGTGGGATAGACAGAGTTATCTTTGCCTATAGCTTGTACGTAGAATTTGGATCCTCACCCTTTGTTTCAGAAAGTTTCCTACATTCTTACCTTTGACTTTATGTACTTAAATATTTCCTGAATGACTAACCTTCCATGTTCATGAAACAGAACCCTCTTCCATATTTTTCTCGTTTTCCTGAAGCTGATGTCTTAACTTCAACTGATCAAGTTGTGCCGACAGTTGTGGATGACCGGTTAGACGTATGGCAACAAGGTGAGGCAGTGGAATATTTAATTTTAGCGTACAAAGTAGTGTATCTTTTACGAAAGCCACATTGGAAAACTATTGGAAGGTACTCTTATCCAGAAAAATGGGGAAACAAATCATAAGGTACAGGGCTTGATGTGGCTCATAATTTTTGACCAAAAAGTTTCCAGAGTTTTGTTGGCTGAAAATATGATACACGTTATAGTATCTGATGAATGAACACTTATCAGAAAGAATGTTGCGAAGAATCTTAGTGTTCTTCATGTCTGTACATGATCAAGAAGTACCTACACTTCAGCCTTTTTTTAACTAATACCTCAGTTTTTTTTCTTTCTTGCTTATTTAGTCATGAATTTCTAAGCCGTATTTAGATCATGTTTTACCTCAAGTCTTTTACAACAATGGGCTGAGCCACAACAACTTTTTAGAAGACCTAGACTTGTACTGTAGTTTGTAAAGAACTGTACACTTTTCATTGGAGGGGGGTATTAAGCCAAGTTTGGACAATAAGGCAAAGCGTCACTTTAATCTGTTCTTAAGGCAACACACGGATAGCACAACCTGATCAAAATCTAGTGGATGTTCTGAAGCAGAACTGTGATCAGAAGAAAAGGACAGCGAATTCCTTATAGCTGATTGCTGGTTGAACCATTTCAATACCTCTGTGTGAGTTAATGTGTTCGGTTTCTTCTTATGCCATTTTTGACCCATTGTGGAGGAAAGGATGTGTTTCTTGTTACACCTTTTTGTGTCTTTTTGTAGAAGTAAGCAGTTCATGTGGTGGTTGGTGTATTAGGAGGGAATATAATGGATCTAGGATATTGTGTTTGGAGCAACTGTGGTGTTTACACATTTGTGCTTTCTCACAGATGGCATTGAATATACTCAATCTAGATTATTGAATTTACAGCATATTTGATAGCCTTCTCCGGATTATGAGGAGCTGCTAAAAAGAGATTAGGGCTCTGTACTAGACATACCGGATCCCCTTAAACTCTTGGGTTGCCTGTAAATGATTACTTGGAAGGGCTTTTGGTAATTCAGGTGGGTCCCTGATGTCATAAGGAGAGCTAATTAACAAAAGGAGTACCGGGCATTACTTTATCTTGTCAGGGATTCCAGCATGGGCACTTGTACAAATGTACAAATGTACAATAGTCTTCCTTTTTCATGGGTGACACACAAAATTGATGTTCTTTTGTCTAGATTTTGTTGATAGATTTAAATTGTATCATATATGATTTTGTTGAGAAATAAGATAGCAAAGGAGTCGACTCAACAATGAATGGCCTCTCTTTGATTAAAAGAAGACTTCTCGTTCATGATAGTTCTCACAAAAAGGCCAATAGAGCACAATGGAGGCGAAGATGACGAAGGCTAATGCTAGAAGCAATCTAAAGAAGGAAAGGAAAGAAAGTAAAGTGTAGCTAACTGATACTACCATCTACTAAGAACCCACACCTCCCAACAACAATAAAGTAAGTAAAAGAAAAATGATACTATAAGAATGTAACAGCCAAGAATCTGAACACACACCTTGTGTAATAGTAGCGAAATTGTCTGCTGTGTCAATATCTGTTAAATGCTCATTGTAATGGACATCTAGGAATCTAGGATTGACGAAGAATATCCCAAAAGAATCAGGATTATCAAAAGGGAAAATAATTGAGAAGTGTTTTATTGAAGAGCTTATAGCTGAGAATTACAGAGAGAATAGAGAGAGAGAAGGAGGATGAGAGTTTATTACATTCAAGATAATGATTCAGTTGTCAGCTACTATGCTGACATGGCAATTGTAACTAACTGTTCTCTTTTGTTATTTAGTAATAGTCACGTGCCAAGCTCGTGACTTATTCAGTCTCATAACACTCATCCATATAGCATAATGTTAGAACATTGAGGTTCATTTATTCATTTCTGTATTGTGATTGGTTTCTGTTCAATAGTCAGCGGCGCATACAACATCGGTATATTTCACTGGAGGCCAACAGAATCTTCAAAGAAGTTGGCAAAAGAATGGAAAGAGATGCTTTTGGCTGATGAAAAGATTTGGGATCAGAATGGATTCAACGATATTGTTCGAAGACAGCTGGGGCCGTCAGTTGATGATGATAGCGGTCTTGTATATGCATATGATGGAAATCTCAAGCTGGGGCTCCTTCCAGCCAGCATATTCTGTAGCGGCCATACATATTTTGTTCAGGTACACTTTTTCTTTTGTTCTCTCTATGCAACCTGTGACAATTTATTCTGTGCCTAGTACTGCCCGCAGGAGGGAGAAGGGGGGGAAGGGGGAGGTGGTTGTTGGGGAGTTGGGATGTAGTTAGTGTTTCTTGGGGACCTACTCATATTTGAGGATCTTCAGGACAAACTTTCGACATTTTTTTATTATTATTATTGCTTTGCAATTTCTGTCTTTTTTTGATGTGCATTAAATAGAAATACCTTGATAAAGGAATAGGGATTAGGCTAGGGTAGAGGGAAATCATATCTGATCCACTTCAGGAGATTTACTTTTTTATTGACCTTTACACCAAGGGGCATGGCGATTGTACTGTTTAGGATTGTGCAATGAACATGGCAGAGAAACATCTGGGTTTCTTAGAACCCATCCTTTGAAGGATTGAAGTGGGATGAGTTTAAGAGCAGTAGGATCAGTCGATATTGGCTATGTTTGTTGTTGCCTTGGGTATGATTTTGATGCGTATTAATTGATCATGATGGAAGAAATTTAAACATGATGTCGCACTTTATACTTTGATTTGGTCCTTTTGGATGTCTTTTGGACATTTCTCTTCTCAGAATCTCAGAATAAGTTTATTAGCTACCGTTATCAACCAAGTGTGGCCAGATCCTATCATCTTATGTTGTTGACCCTTCCACAACCTAAAGTAGAATCCTGAATCAATGTTTGTAGGGGGAGGGGGAGTGTGGATGGTGTACTATGGAATCAGAGAAAGTTTCGCCTTGTGAGGTTGCTCAATTGTTGTGGAGGTATCTTTTTGGGGTAAAAGGGGAAAGTTTGGTGTGTTCTTTGGGGTCATAAAGCACTTACAAGGTTCATTATCGTGGCTTTGAGTTTAAAAAGGAGAAGATAATTCTGTGTAAGTGTGCTTTTATGGCTATTATTTGGTGCCTTTGGTTGGGAAAATTTCCCGTGTTATTTTGGGAACCACTCATTCTGTAGACTATCTTTAGGGTGGAGTCATTCTTGACATCTTTATGGCCTAAGACTGCTGTTTTTTTTTTGTAAGGATATTCCTGTCACTATCTTACAGCATAACCGGTGTAACCTGTAATTAGTTATTTTACAGTGAGAATTTCTTATACTCCCTACTTGGAACCGATTTTGATCATCAATATATTTTTTCTTGTCTAATAAGGAGAGTTTTGCCTGTTTAAGTTTCCATTTGAAGAGAAGCTGGCAGGAAGGTAGTAAGATGAGTTTTTCTTCCTCCTATTTTTGTTCTCTTGCTAAACCCAATATCTACTGTATGGGTGCTAGCATTACAGAGTCTTTCAACTTTCTATAAACATGGTGATCTTATTTCCATCTGCCACTGCTTATTCTGGACCCCTACTGTTGGCTAATTCATTTGGGATGCCTAAGTGACTCTCAAGTCTAACGTGTTATCCTGCATGGTTGATCTGAGTAGTAGTTGACCAACATTCTTGGGCTATGTGTCTAGAGCTGCGTATTGTTTGTGAGTAAGACTAATGAGCACCTCTGTTTGGATTTCTCTTCCGCTTGGTATTTACATTTGTTGGTGGATGTTGGATGTGCCCACGGCTTAATTTCATCAGCTCTAAACATAGACCTCAGGGTCTTGTATTGTTTAGTCTGATCTTATACTACTATATTTTATCACCATGATCAGTAGGTTAAGTATTCTGCCGACAGTCAACCTTTATGTGGTACAATTCGGTATGCTTTTGGTTATTATCTGTTTGCTTAATATGGTAACATGAATCTAAATTCACAATTAGCTATATTCGTGAAGTCTGGTTTAGAAGCATCCAAGGATCTCTTTTATCTTCTTTTGTTAATAAATGAATAATTTTTTTACTTTAAATGTCTGATCTTGCTCTACTTTATCGAAGGCCATGCATCAGCAATTTAAACTAGAACCGTATGCAGTCCACACCACGTTCCAGTATGCTGGTACTGAAGGTAAGCGCCATCGATTGCGGGAAGCCATGGTGTTTTATGATCCACCAGAATACTATAACTCTCCAGGTAATTCACTATTCACTTTCATGATCAGCGATCCTGTCTCCCCTTCACACGGTTGTAGACTGCATGAACTACTGTGAATCCCTAAGTAATTTTCTACTACCTTTCCATGACTTATCACTCCTCATCTATGTGGTGGTAGAATGCATTGAGTTCACCTTTTTACTTTTCTCTTCATGGTCAGTTTCTCATGCTAATTTTTGGTACTTCCCTGCTTATATATCTGATACTTGCGAAAGGATATTTCCTATATCCTCTTGGTTATGCAACATTATTCCTTGACGAAGCCTGAACAGTGCCCTTGACTGACCAAGTTCAACCTGGCATCATATAAGATAGGCAGTGTCTATGGGCTCCTTTTGTATTTCCTGGTTCAGGTTCCCCACCTAAAAAGTTTGAAAGGTTGCCGTACAGGGTGCTATAACTGGCGGGAAATGACCGAATCAAGTCTCTTTGGGTATCAGGTTTTAATATGCTACCCTAATCAGATACTTTCTTGTTTCCGGGACGGGATGGATGTGCGTCAGGGCCTATGCTAGACAGTGTCCATCATAGTAAATTTGGATTTCAAATTTCTTACTAGTCAATCCCACTTCCCACTTCTACTAAAATGAACCTGGGTGCTATCCTTTGATCTTTCCTTGTTGATCTAGCTCTTGTTTTAGAAAAGGTCTCCCAGACAACCAGAAGCCTGAAGGCTCATCTGCTTCCTTGCTGCCAGAGTTGCAACTTGGAGTTGATTATTGGATTTGAGGAACCAATTCAGATCATAGAGCACCACTTCCTCAAGAGTAAAACCCATTTCAGCAGATCATTTACACTAAAAGCAATCACCATTTAATTTGTAGAATCTGTCTGCTGAGCATTTTTGCCATCATAGGCATCATTAGCTACTATATTTGCTTATGGATTTGTACTTTTGTAGTTAAGGATGTTGTTAAGCTTTGTCTTGATTTTTCTTGTGTTAGTTATTCCCATGTTAAGAGGGTAGGCAATCTGATAGCTCATTCTATTGCTAGGATGTGGCCCGCTGAGGGTGATGACACTCTTTAGTTAGATAAGTTTCCCAAGCTATTCAAGCTTGGATGGATCTTCATCATCTACAAAATCACCCCCTACCCCGTTTTAGTTCAAAAAGCTACCATACTTGCTTGAATTTGTGTCCCTCCATCGTTAAAGTCAAGAAAACTAGCATACCTTTCATGGATTCCTAGAGCTGCTAGAAACATATACTATACTGACATGCTTCTTTCATGAGCCTTACCACCTAACTATTTATGTCATTAGTATGCAGACTCTGAAAATTCTTGGGGAATGGCTTCTGCTTCTTATTTATTTATATCTTTCTTGTTAGTGGACAAGACATTCGAGCATTAAGCTGCTGAGCTGTACAATTTGATCATTTGAATCAAAACCTTCATGCAGCATGAGCGGAATCTAGAGCTTTGCCAATATTGATGAAGATAGTAATGGGAAAATCTTTCAATATCCCTTTGATCATGATTTTCACAGCTTCACAGGCAAAATTCTGTAGATCGGCCATCTCATTCTCGTTCATGCTATTAGATTCATGTAAGCCTGTCACGCCTCAGAGCTGCTTTAGTAAAGTAGTAATTTGATCGCGCTTCTACATGTTGGTTTTCAGTAATCTCCCCATCACATACGCTCTTGGTTGGTCGTACCCTGGATGTCCTCTGTGAGATTCAGTTGTACACATACAGGCGAACAGCCACAATGGGTGCAGCGGCTTTCGCTGCTGAGATCCATTGATTAATGATGCTTGAGAACCCTCACCATTACCTGCCGCCTGGCGACCCTACCAGTCTACCACTATAATGAAGGAGGAGCCACGGTTCTGACGCACTTGCTTTGCTTGCACAATTGTCGATTAAGTTTTATTCTAACGTTTCTCCTTAATTCTAACAGAACTTCTATTTCTCAGTTGTTCAAAACATAGTTTGACAGTCCCCCACCCCCTCTCAATATGCACTACAGACAGCGTTGAAGGGCCTACTTTCCTGCTGTGTGTTTCTAAAAGTTTGATGGAAAACTTATAAGACTAGTACTCAATGGATATAATTGGTTAACATTCTTCTGACAAAATGAAGAGGTGGAAGTTTGTTTTAAGGGCAATGGAATGCTCTTGTTTTCACTTCAAAGTTATTGCAAGCAATGTCTGTCTGCAGAATAAAAGATCAGGCCTTCAATACTTCAGGTTCTTCAAGGTGACTTTGGTTGATATTTGGTGGTACATATGATGATGTTTGCTTGTTTTATAATGCCTAAAATAAACCCGGTGCATGGAGATTCCTTTTATATTTAGAGAGAGAGAGAGAGAGAAAGGAGGGGGGGGGGCTAGTCTTTTTGGTGCTGCTTCCTTTCCTTAGTATAGTGGTGGTTAAGACTTAAGAAATGGAAACATGATGAACTTATCTTGGCAATTATTAATGCTCGGTTGTGGACCGAAGTCAAATTTCCCACAATACTTACCCTAATCTTATCACTTTGATCTAGTGTTGTGCATAAGTTTCCTTTCTATTTGAAGATTTAGAACATATATGACATGGCACATCACCTTTGGATCTAATGCAGGAGGTTTCCTGACTTTTAAGCCATCTATTCCGAGGAATCTGCTGCTCGATGGAGAGCATAACGTTGAATCACACTTTGCTGTTGTTAATTACCAGGTACTCATCATACTTCTGTCAATTATATGTTCTTATATATTGCGTCAACTCAGTGGTACTTGCTTATTTGCAGATAAAACAGATACGAACAGCACTTGCTATTGCGTCATTGTTAAATCGTACGCTGGTGAGTACAATATAAGCATATTTTTTTTCTTTTAGCTTTATTATTTGGGAAGTGTTCATTCATGTGTGTGGTTATTGTGGCTATTTGTTCTTGATATCTACCATCTGCGGTAAATGAATATTCATCTCTCTTCAAACTTACTTTTTTTTTTGTGGTGCATTATGCAATAGAACCAGGATTCCCTCTAATAGTCCAACCTAATTTGTTTGAGGCCTAGCTCTGTGTCTGGATCTTCATAGGCCCTACCACTGTTGGGGGTGTTGTCATTGTCATAGAATTGAAACTTTTTAATACAATTTATACAATTTGCCAGACACAATTGTAGGATATGATCTGTTGAGCAAGATTTGGAAGAGCCTTGATAATATGACAAATCTGTGTCAATATCTTATTAGATCCTTATTTTGATTTATAGGTCATGCCTCCAATATGGTGCAGGTTGGATCGGCTTTGGTTTGGGCATCCTGGAATTCTGGAGGGGACCATGACAAGACAACCTTTCATATGCCCTCTGGATCATGTATTTGAGGTAGAGACAAGGATGAAAACTTTCATCCCTAAACCTTGTTGAGGCCCTGGTTTGCCTTTTCTACTTCTGTAACTCATTATGTATTTTGCTTTGATCGCTGCAACTCTAAGTTGAATCTTAAAGAGCATATAGTTTTTCAGAAACTCTCTGACAAATTTACAATTAGATCACGCTGAGGACCAAGTGATGTGGTATAGACCTTCGGTTACTTATAAGGGTGTAACTTAACATATGAAGATCTACTTGGCAGGGTAATAGCGTTTTGACTCTAGGCAATTGAATTGTGCGTTTATCAGCACATTAGATAGGAAGTAAATAAAAGCCTAAGGGAAGATAAAAACTAGAAAGAAGGTAGAATAAAGCAGAAATGGAGGACTTAGAGGCAAGAGACAACTTGTAAACTTATTTAATGTTCAAATTACATCGGCTGCGAAAGAGGTTAGGAAGGTTGTGAACTTGCAATATTACTGCAGAAAATTGTGTGTGCATCAGTTTCTATTCCTATATGAACCGCTTTTATGGTTCTTTATATTTATTTTTGTATCAGAAGTTCTGCTTTATTAGTTGCAAGATGTCATACGGTCTATGAAGAAGCCTGACAATGGACATAGCTATCACGCTTGCTTGAAGAGCCGATAAAATAGGATGGAGCAAATGTTGAAAGAGCTAGGATAGGAAGGTCATGGAATCTTTAGCCATGGCCCTAGTGAGTGGACGCAGGAAGTGGAGCATATAAGAACTTCGAACTAGAAAGTGCTTGTACGACGTATATGTTTTGAAATGTGATACTAGTGAAAACTGGAAAAGGCTAAAGATGGCTTTTTACTCCTCTCCACCAAAGCTAAAGTCTAGCCAAAAAAAAAATCAAGATCAAATCATAGAGGTTATTCTGTTAGTAGTATAGGCCTACAAAATTGTGTGCTACAAAATGCTTATAGTGGCAAAAGTGTATGTCTCAGTAGTGAGATTCTGGTGATGGATATAAAACGCTGAAGTGTGTCTTTGTTTGTACTTGAAGCTAAGATTGTTTTAGAACTTCCTCACATAGATCTACAAAGGTTCTTCTGGACACTCTTGTGGTAATTGAACTTCTAGTTGGAAACAGGATTTTTGATGGTGCCATTGTTAAATATAAGACAGCATGTGAGGTAATTGGAGAGGATGATATACGTATGACTTGCTAACTGACATCATCGATAGAATGTTGCCTTTAGTAGGCAATAACAGCGCTCCCATGCTTAATCTTTGAAGTTAAACAAGATTACAGAGAGTTGTACCAATCGTAGACTCGATGTCATTTTGTGAAACAAAACCATGTAATGGTGCTTCAAAGGAGGTTCTGACAAGAAAGATGTATCTAGTACTACCTCCCATTCTTAATAAGGTTCCCACTTTTCCTTTTGGTACACCTTCAAATAAGGTTCCCACTTTTTTTATTCTTTTTTTGGCAAAAAAACATGACAAGGGTATCCTGATACTTTTTTGGTATTTACGTTTTATGCCATTAGGTTAACTTTTTGGCCCCTCTACTAAATCAGATTTCTTTCTCTCTCCTTAATATATGTGACCCCTCTAACAATTATATCCCTAGAATAGTAACCTCCACTACCCACTTTTGCATTGTTTAATAATTTTCTTTAAAGTATGTTCCAAAACAAAGTGGGAACCTTATCAAGAATGGGAGGAAGTATTATTTTTCTGAGTGCCTGTGAAAATTTGCTTCTTTGTTAAGTATCTAATAGAATACTTCACATATGAAATATAATTCTCTATATGTTGTTTATGAACATTGAAGGAATGGCTTGGCAATCTGTGTGGTGGTATTTTAATAAATTAATGTAATTTTCTTTTGTGATGTTTTTCTATCAAAAAAAAAAAAAAGAAATTTCATTGACACATCAGCATTTGGACAAATTTCTTCTTTTGAACAAAAACTGGAAATTGGATCAATTTCTTTGCAAACAGGTAATTGCCAGTTTATCTGTCAACTCGAACATGAACTTGATCAAACCTACCTATTTGCCAGCTCTACTTTAAGTTACCAGTTTTGCAGGGCTGGCTCTTGATGTTGAAAACATGACTGTAGACTATATTCTGTAAACGCTGTTAGAGGACTACGTGTGGAGGCTACTATAGTTCTTCACATTTAAAAAGTTTTCTTTATCTAAATGAAAATGGAATGTGCACTGAACGCCTCTACAATTTATAGAAAAATGTGAACTCTGGGATTGTGCTAAGATGAGTTATGTCATGTGGTAAACTAGCCCCTGATATGTTTTAGAGACCGTACTGGAAGAAATTGGTTATGATAGGCCTTGGAACCATATATAGTGGGAGATGGACATGAAACGAGCTTGCTGGGGATAAAGTAGGAGTATTACTGACAGTAGACAAAGGAGGGAAGATTCCTAAGGAAATTCGGCCATTTACTCGAATTCTTGAGTGGTTTGTCAGGGAAGTTGATAGGCAGTAGAATAGTAGATGCTAATATTTGAAGAGTGGATAGAGTAGGTCTAAACATATTCGGATGGGAGATTATGACACTTTGTTGCTTTCCTGACATTAAGTAGCATTAACCATATATAGATGACATTTCAAGCTAAACGTAATTGAGTTGGCTGTGTACATGTTCCATATATTTGTCAAGTTATCTGATTGCTGAGTCGAGCCTTGCGTGTATTTTTTTATTATCAGCTGGTCATTCTAATTATTTTGAGTACTGCAGGTCAATGTGATGCTGAAAGACTTGCCACAGGAAGAATTTGGCCCACATATTGATATTAGAGAGTATTCCCTTCTGGACAATCCAGCACTGCCACAAGAAGTATGTAACACAGGAATTGAGAGATCGTAAATAGAAAGCACACATCTAAAATTGGAAATTTTAGTTGGTCATTTCAGTCGGTCCTGATTTTCTCGATTTAGTTGGTCATTTTCCTTTTTTGCTTGTCTAGGTAAAAGAGTCCTGGATTGATGTGCAACTCTGTCAAGTGGGATCCAAAAACTGTCATGTCAGCAATTATTCAAGTGAAGCTGGAGTAATCAGATTTCCCAAACACAGCAGTGAAGAAACGGTATTCTACTTTCTACAAAATCAGTTGGTATCTGTTCATGACACTTCATTAACTAGGTTGGAAATTTATGATTTGGTTTGCATTTATTTATTGGCAAGGGTGAGGTTTCTAGTAGTTAGCGACCTGTGAAGAATGAGTTAACCTCAGGTAATCCCCAGAATTTAACCCTAAAAATCCCAAACTAAAAACAGGAGTGATGATGTAGAAACTTTTTCTAGAAAAGGCCAGTGTTGGTGCCTCGTGTAGTTATAGAGTTTGCAATTGAGTTCTTGCATAAGTTGAAATCTTTTTCTAGCTTGTCTCGGTATCTTGACACTTCCCTCCCTGCCGATCCCTTCCTGCCAATCCTTCCATAGGACTGAGGCTTGTAGGCACGGTTTTCCTCTCTACACTGATTTCTGTTCCATATAATTCATTGGACACGGTTTGTCCACAGTGCATAACCTTTTCATCTTGACCACTCTGCTACTATCTTCTGTTGCCTTAGTGTGATTGTTACCTTTTATTTTGTGCCCTTCTTTCTGGAATCGTAACCTCTCTCCTTTTATAGCATTTTTTGGAGTGCTCTGCATCATTGTTTTTAGTGGTCTCCACAATGCTGAATTTCTTTCAAAGAAAAGGGGGACTTGAAGCAAACACTGGTGATTGAAAGAGGATACACCTGAGCATTTCATCATGATTGGTACTCCAACATTTACAATGTATTGGTCATATATCCACAGTTATTTAGTTATACTGGGTTGTCCCAAACCCAAGTTCCATGTTTCACTGCAAGTAGCCGCTATATTTGACGCTTCCTCATTCTTCTAATTGGTCGAATCGGGCGGTCCTTACCCCGGAACGTCGAATGAAATAAGTGGCCGGGCTTGTCACCTCCCCCTCCCCCCCTTCCTTTTTCCTCAATAAAGAAAAAATGAGCAGTAAAGGCCTAAATAGTACTAGTATCTGAGTACCTATGGTCTTGAATTTTCTGCTTGGTGTAGTTCGCAAGTGATTCATGCCATCATTTGTTAACACCACTTTATTTTACCAAGTGTTAAACATTCCAGTTAACCATCTTATGTCTTTCTTTATAACAGTTGAAGACAGTATTCGCATTGTTCAGGAATGTCAAGGTCATTAGCTTCTCATCAATGCAAGATGCATTCCTAGGATTTTCAGACAAGGCATGTTTTCTGGTTCTTGCAATCTATTCATGATTTTCTTATTTTAGATGGTTTGAAATATAATAACTGAAATACTCACAAACTGAAAAATGTCTTTTAGGAAAGAGAGCGGAAATTCAGAAATCGTATTAAGCGTTATGTAGGCATATGGTGTTGTGTGATGGATCACACCCCTGGCCACATATATTATGACATGTATTGGGATGAGAAACCTGGCTGGAAGCCATTACCACCTCAAAAGCCAGAGGATGATCACCCTCCAGTATAATTGCCAGACAGACATGGAGTACACCAGTCACAAGTGAACCCAAGTGGTACATTCCTTCTTCCAGTAGAGCCCGAACGGTTCCAAGACACATACAACTATACAAGGGTTCCAAGACACATACAACTATACAAGGGCAGCCAGCACCAACACAAACACAGTGCTCAGCAGGCAAGTGGGGATTTCTGAAGTGACAAAGTGGGAAATATTCGATTTGTTGTACATTACGAACTCTTTACAATTTTTTTCTATTTCTTGGAGGTCTTTTGGGAAGGGCACCTTTTCATAATAGATAGTACATGTATAAGTAAATTTTTGTAGGAAGGTTTCCAGTACAAGTGTAATGTATTTGTGAGCTTTTCGTTTTCCATAAAGGCCTGTTGCGAGGGGCACTTTTTCTATCCATATACGTTTTCTTGGACGTTCCAAATTTTCTATAATAAGCAACATGCATTTACTGGAGTTTCGATTTCTTTTGCTAATTTTGCTTAGTGTGGTTAAGATTACAGTAAAGGAGATGTTCAATGCTGTTTAAGATTTCTCTGAAGGAGAGATTTGAAGACGAACGAGAGAACAGGAATCCAATCATACAAGTGGTACATGTAGGCAGTGAAAACTGAACAAATCATATAGTATACCCGTCTAAAGGAATTGCTGCAAAACATGGACTGGCATAGTCGATATTCGTGCAGTGTCCTTGGAGTATTTGCGACACCCTGGGTTCGATTTTTCTAATTTGAGTACCCGGTCCCAACTTAACGCTGTCGTGCATAAAGGCATGGCATAAGAAGCATGTGTAATTTCTGATATAAACGACATATATATGATCAAGATATAATCATAGTATATACTTCAAGATAAGCACAACTCACTGTAAAAATCATTTTAATGTAACGAAAGTAATTTTATCCATCAACGGACATACAGGCTTTTGCTAAAGCTTCACAACTGAACAGTAAGCTCGTAAGGAGCCAGAGCTACTGCTGAACTCAGAAGAGGCAATCGCAATATGTACAGCTGAAGCAAACAGGATGTCAAGCGACTGATTCAGGTAGCAAATAGCATTAAGTTGTTATACGTCTATTAATGCTGGCATTGAAGAACCAACATATCCGCAATATGCAACAAGTAGATTAGTTAACTCACAACTTAAACAAAGTTAAACTGTGCTACTAAGCAACACACACAAGCAACTAACATTATTTATATGTATACTCAACGATCATCACAGCAAGATTACTTCCACTTCTTTCCATGCTTGCCAAACTTCCCATGCTTGAACTTGCCATGCTTACCATGCTTGAACTTGCCATGCTTTCCACCATGCATCATTCCACCATGCATCATGCCACCCCCATGCATCATGCCACCATGTCCTCCATGACCATGACTACCATGAGCCAGATGATGAGCTCCATAGGCTGCTGCAGCAGCTGCAGCACCACCAGCTAAGATTGTTCCCATACCCATACCAGAACCACCTGACAAAATGAAAAGGGTTCGACAACTCAGCTAATGTTGTTGCACACAGAAAAGAATTACTGCTCAAAAGAAGGTAAGAGTTTCTCAACAATATTAAAATTACGCTAATCACCTGCATGATGTGAAGGAGCATGACCACCATGGCCACCGGGATAAGCACCTGGAGGGTATCCACCTGCGGGAGGGTATCCTGCAGGTGGGTAGCCCTGTTGTGGTGGATATCCTCCTGGAGGATAGCCTTGAGGAGGGTATCCCTGTTGTGGTGGATATGCCCCAGGTGGATACTGTCCTGGAGGATATCCCCCATGACCACCTTGAGGATATCCCCCATGACCATGAGCAAGTCCAGAAGCGAGATTGGACATCAACCCTTTGTCAGATTCATCATGTTTGTCTTTCCCACCTCCCATGTTTCTTGAAGTATTGGACAATCTACAAAAGGAACAACAAAAACTATCGAGTTTCAATCCAGTATAGTAACAGATCCCATCTAGTATACAAAAAGACAGAACACTTGGTGTAAGAAAGACCAGTACACATTTGAAAAATGCTTAGGAATACAAGAATTATCACAACAGGAAGCCTGACATGATGAAACCATAATAGATAACATAAGCTGCAACTTTGTATAATAATGAAGAATCATAAACTTGCTGTGCTTAGCTGGAAAAGCGATACTATCTGCATGCAACTAATTTCCAAATACAGTCTCCTCTTGTTTGTCACCACACTACTAACAGAGCAATAGAACTTCAACATAGACAATGCACATGACACATACAAGTCCGCAGATAAATGACACACATTTTCATACTGTATATAGAAGCTAGTAAGGTTTTCTACCCAAAAAGACTAACAATACTTACGGAGTAATTATTGCATGATTTAGGACTAATGCCTCTACCTCTAACAAAGAGGTGATTACCAAAAAAATTTCAAATATAGTAATACCATCACACTAATCAGACTGCAATAAAACTTTAACACTAAGACAATGCACATGATACATACAAGTCCACAGATAAATGACACACATTTGCATACTCTTGTATTAAAACTAAAAGGTCGCAAATATCTACAAACTAACCATCAAACTTAACCATATCAAAGGCAGAAATCATGATTCATCACCGAAACCACATTTTCGAAGTTCGAACATATAAAGAAGCTAGTAAAGTTTTCTTCGCAAAAGAAATTCGACGCTAAGTAATTATTGCATGGTCCATGACCAATGCTCCCACCTCTCACAAAGAGGTTGTTACCAAAATCTTTTCAAATGTAATAACCACCTGTCAAGTAGCATTGGTCCTAGATAATACAATAATTTATCCTACTTACAAGATAAACAAACTCCATATATAACCAACAATCAAGATAATTCGATCAACAAATCCCAATTCCCATGCACTTTTGAAACCCAATTTCTTACACTAGTCATAAGTTTAATATAATCCCTCCTCAGATGTACAAATTTGTTCCAAAATAACCAAAAAATAAAACACTATCCTTTATATTTACAAGTATGACCAACATCAATATGCAGTAGTTATGTTCCTCAAATAAACCCAAACCAACAACATTAACCAAACTCTTTTTTTTTTTTTTTTGATACATTGGAGCAACTAATGTTGCGGGGGAGGGAAATGAGGATTCAAACCTACGACATCCCCCATGCGGTTGAGTTCCCAACCATTGGACCAACCTTGATCCTCGTATTAACCAAACTCTAATATAGAATATATCAAGGGTAAATCAAAAGATGCCACTATTTTTCGAAACCCACATACAAGATCACACTCACAATCCCCCAGACAAAGAATCACATATAAATAACATACGTACACACAAATCACATAAAACCAACAACGAGAAATTGGTAGAAAACATAAAAACAGATCAGAATACGTGATCATAGCACCATAAAAAGCTATGATCAAAGTCAACAACAAACCCATAAAACTAATAACAAGATAATCCACAAAACATGTAAATAATTGAGATGAAAGGAGAGAGAGAAATGTACCGAAAATAATCGAAGATTTGATTGCAAGAAGACCAAGTAAAGGAAATTCAGAGAAACAAAGAGGTTATAGAGTTTATGTATTTATATGAAGATATTTATTTATTTATATAGTATTTGCATGATTAGAGGTGTACGAATGAGATACTCCACTTTTCCAAGAGTCTTGATTCCACGCGGTAATACAACGCGCACTTCACACGTATCATGGTTAGGACTTAGGGATGTCAGTGGGACGGGTACAAGCGGGTACCGCCCCACACCCGTCTCAATTGAGATGGATATGGGTAGCATTTTAAGTGGGGATGGAGCGGGTATGGGTGTAGTTGTCACGCCATGGGCGGTTGGGCTGGTATGGGTTTCATGTAGAGCTGGCAAAATGTGACACGACCCGAAAACACGACACGAACCCGACACGAAGTTAGCGGGTTTGGGTTGGAGGTTTTGACCCATTTAAGTACTTGGGTCGACACGAAACTTAATTGGGTCGGGTTAGGGTTGGGGTTCGAAACACGAACTCGACACGAATGACCTGTTTATTATATAAAAGGATTTTTGAAGTACGCCAAATATGGTTTAGTTGAATACTTTACTTTCTTAATATACGAATAATGACCCATATATGAAAGCAAAATTGAAAATTATAACCAAAATGTTTGACTTCGCTCTAAAATTGCCTAAAAAGTGGCACAACCCGATCGCACGACACGAACCCGACACGAAATAAACGGGTTAGGGTCAAGGCTCTCAACCCATTTAATCAATTGGGTCGACACGAACCCGACACGAAAGTTAAATGGGTTGGGTTAGGGTTGAGGGTTTTGTGACCCATTTAAATTTGACACGACACGAACCTGACACGACACGACCCATTTGCCAGCTCTATCAACTTGGGGTTTGGTGTACTGTTTTTTTTTTTTTTTTGAAAATTAATGTGAGTAGTTCCAACTTTGAGTGTTTTTTTTTTTTTGATAGATAATAAGTGATTAGGTTGAACCACGAATATAGTTGCAACCTACAGAATCCTTCCTAAGAAGGCGATACAACTCAAGATCCATAACTAAAAACATACAAGGTATAGGGGAGGGGGATAGGGAATGGCCCAACAAAGCTAGATGATCCACTACTTTATTCCCTTCCCAAAAAGAGTGATATATATTAACCTTCACGAACGATCGAAGAAGAATCTTGATATCTGAAATCAGAAGCTCGATCTCCCATGGTACCTTCCATATACTCCAAACCGAATTGATGACGCCTAAATCGTCTCCTTCGATAATGATATTATGGTGATTTGCGCTCTTGGCTTGATGAACGCATCCTTGAGGGCTAAGGCTTTTGCCTGAATAATGGATACAGCCCCAACATTTCTAAAGCCGAAAGAAATAGGTGCACCAGTAGAATCCTGAATAATAAAACCTCAAGATGATTGAACGGAACCCAATCTAGAACCATCAAAATTGAGCTTCACGAACCCTTACGGTGGCCGCCTCCAGAAAATATGTGCTTGAGATCGTTTTGGAGAGGGTCGAGGATCGCTAGAAGAATCTTCCTCCCCGCTATGAGAATTCCAAGAGTGATGAGTGGAGGAAGTCAAAAACTTTACTTGTGTTACCGAACAAGCCTCATTATTGAATATGAGCTTGTTCCTTGAGAACCTGATCGCCCACCAGAGAATGCAGATCCATTCAAAATCATTTGGGATCAACAATGTTTTTAAAGTACAAAGGTTCCCAACCATAGATAATAATGGATCAAAATTTGGTTTGGGCGCAGAAACCACATTTGATGCTTGAAGCATGGCCCAAACATCAACGAAAAAAGGGCAAGAAAAAAATAAGTGAGCTGAATCCTCTGTATGATGTGAGCAAAACTCACATTTAAGGGGAACTGAGACATGACTCTTAAATAGACGATCCCTAGTAGGAAGGGCATCCACACAAATTTTCCACATGAAGTGCTTAATTTTTGGGAGTAAATTTAATTTCCAAATCCAAAGGAAATCACACTTAGTACCTTTTAAATTGTGAAGACCTTGGGCTAACCAACAAGCTGATTTAGTAGAAAACCAACCTTGGGAGCTAAAACCCCAGTAAAGACGATCCTGAAATTCATTATACGAAATATGTATATTCGTAATTAAAGTAATAATGGACTGATCAACAACTGAACATAACTTGTCAATATTCCAAGTTTTATTATTAAGGATAAACTCATCGACCAAACTATTTTGGTTAATTAAGCAAAGGGGTAGATAAACCCAGTTATCTGTCCAAAATTTTATGGTTCTGTCATCACCAACTTGTTATCTCAGACCTTTAGAAAATATCTTCTTATTCTGCTCAGTCATTTGGACGATCGCTATCATTTCAGAATACTTCTTGAAGCGTCTCTTACGATACTGCTCCGGCAATATCACATTTTCAATATGCATTGTGGAGAGAGTCTTTTTAATCATGGACTCATCAGTGACGTCCTCACCACACAACCTCAGTTGTGAAGTGACGGTCAGCACGCGAGAGTTACAGTTCCCGATAGAGCCATACTCTTGAAACCTCAATTATATGCTAAAAGATGGGATCACTTTTTATCAAGCACAATTATATGTAAAAACAAATTTCAGTATGTTATGACAGTACGTAGGAGCATTATTGAAGTTATAGAAAAGAGCGGGGACGGGGGACTTTTTTGCTTGTTTTTGGAGCATTAAATGAGAATGACATAAATGACTTGGGACATTTCCAACGGAAATGAAGTGAACGGGTTTGAGAGCAATTTTAGCTTTTGATCGGCCTCCCCGCAGTGGAGTGCTAACTTCTTGTAAATGTTTCTTCTCGTCAGGTGGCTTTGTAGAAGTCTCAACAAGGAGATCACACGTCTGATTGGCATCTTGCAGTGCCGATTTCAGGCCTGGGCAAACTATGAATGTTAGGACTTACCGTTGTGTGTTATGTTACCGTTTGGGTGTTCCCTTATTTTCGGTGTCTCGACCTCGTTCTGCTTGCTCTAGGGTTTTTATTGGAGATATATATGGAGATCATGCGGTGTCATGCACTGGTGTTGTGGGTATTAAACATTGACATAATCTCGTTCGTGACACCCT
>CAAKMY010091202.1:1098-12450 GCA_901111285.1 Corrigiola litoralis | reverse complement strand
TAGGGGGGTTGGGGGAGGGGGGCAAAACAATAGAAGGTCAATCCGCTAAGTCCGATTCTCTACTCTTTTGATTTATGGAACATCAACATCAACCTGCAGTTAACTATATACTTTAAGAGGTACGATTGATTAATATTTGCTTCTAAACATATCATAGTTCTTCATATTTATGTAAGGTATACTTATTCATGGTGTTGCTTTTGCTCATATGTTATATGTAGAGACTATGGATATGCTAAAGAAATAGAGCTGGTTGCTTGTCGTAATCTTTATTTTGTTTGTTTCATGTGCTGCCTGAACTAAACTAAAGTTTTAATTGTTTGTTTTGACCATTAGTAGTTGTAGACAAAGAATGTGAAATTCCATATTTTTGATCATGAAGCTGAGGGTGACAAATGACACCATATATATTTGGTGGATGTGCAAGGGAATTTCCATAATGCTTATATTGGTTTGTCGACATACCTATGCCCATATAGCATGCGGCCATATGTTGCGTGTAATAAAAGATGGTGATAACACCGGCATCTTACCCAGTTACCCCCTTGAAACTCCCAATTTCAAGGCCTAAGTGATAAGTGTGACTAGCAACCTCTAAACTCTCCTAGACTAATTGCTTTCAGCATTTAGCTAAATTAGGTTGGCAACACAAAATAAAGTTGGTTCCACAGCAAACGGCCATGCTCATACATTGTAGGGAAGAATTGTGCCTAGACACAAATAGATGGGTTTCTTGCTTTGTGGTCTCTTAACCGTCAAGGCGTCAACAAAGTTAATTTGGGTTTATGAGCTTCTTATAGTATAGCAGCTCTGAAAAGAAAGACTAAGTGTTGAGGCAACGTGAAGGCGCGAAGGCAGAGTGGGCTAAGCCATTTTGCTAAAACAGATAAATTGATCATGAATGTGGTCTGAGCTGGTTGTTTCCATTTGTTCACAAGGAAGGTGGCAGGGGGTGGGGGGAACTACTGTAGAAACATGACATGCATATCGGTCCAATCGTTTCCCCTAGTTCTTGTTTACTTTTAGTCTCAACAATTGCTTCATTGGAAATATTTTGTCCCCTTTATGCTTCAGTTTAACAGGTTTGTTTCTTATGTCGATATGCAGAATCATCTTCAGGAATGTAAAGGAGATTGGATGAATCCTCTACTAGGTGAGCTATTTTCGTAGCTTTGAACTGTACATTTTGTCCCACGTTATAAATTGAAAACTAAGTTTGCTATGAGGAAATTATAAATAAATATTCTAGATATTATAAAAATCATACCTTTCTCGGCCTTTTGGCTAAGATCAAGTGTAGTATCTGTTCTTATCAGTTTAATATCTGATATGTGAGTCATTGACTCACATCGATGTTAAATATATTTTTAAAGGGGGAGGATCCATCACAGTAGCTTGCTATTGGGGTCCTTGAGCGTCGCCCAAGTGTTGCACTATTGCTTGGGCCTGGCGCACCCCACCAAACAGTTGCAAAGGTTTGTTATGAAATTTCTAACAATCAAATACAAAATTGTTTAAGAAAACTGACAAATTACTAACTTTTTATTTATCAACTTTCATAGTCTGTTTAGTTCTTTCAACCCTGACAGACAATCAAATACACACTGCATTCTCATAGAATGTGGTTACTGGACTTGAGCCCTGGCCCTGGTGGAGGAAAGACAATCTGTTCTTGGCCGAGGAGGTGTGGCCAGTATTTATGATAGTTTCTGTTTAGCAAAATGATGACCTTGTGAAATAGAAGAGGTGGCCTTTTTATTTAAAGTAGGTTTTGGACTTTTGGCTATATATTTTGGATTTCATATTAAAGGTGGTAGTCTCTATTATATCCGTACTTTGTATGATTGTAGTGGTGAGTCTGGTGACTGTCGAAACCCCTAGTCTGGCCTTAAGTTTCTACATCAAAGCCACCAAAGTACGTGTTGAACAACCAGCTTCACGTCTGATGTTTCCAAACTGAAAATCATCCATTACATATTGCCTGCTTGGGTGCTTTATTAGATCATTGAATGCAAGTTATGTGCATTATTCGGATGAAAAATGTAGCCTTTACCTACAAGTTT
Organism: Corrigiola litoralis; assembly: GCA_901111285.1. NCBI lineage: Eukaryota > Viridiplantae > Streptophyta > Magnoliopsida > Caryophyllales > Caryophyllaceae > Corrigiola > Corrigiola litoralis. Next base: position 10,387 of record CAAKMY010091202.1, on the reverse strand, counting down.
AAAGTAGATTAATCGATTATTGATGGTTACTCCATAGGAAAAGGCCAGTTTTTGCTAAAGCTCTCACCATCCATAGATTTTACTGTAATTGGGCAACTCTGCTTTAGGTATGAATCTTTAACAGATTCTTCATAATGGAATGTGTTTTTGGCCTCTCTGGCTATGCTTAAGGTTATTAATTTCCATGTCTTTTATTTTGTTCACGAGTTCCTTAATCCACAACAGTACTTTGCAAGGTTGGCTTCGTACCTTTCGGAAGAAAAACAGCAACAATTTCTACTTGAATGATACAAAATATTAGTATTCAACTTCATTGCAAAACCCAGAAAAGCCTAAAACTGGTGATTTGTCAGGGGCTACACAAATGCTTAACTGATTTCGTATTAAGATTTTATCATAGTAGTCCTGTTGATGTAGAGTAGTGCTATCAGGTTTCCCTATTATTGAAACAGGGAAAACGGCAAATGATCAGGTCAGGCAGAGAACTTTAGAAGGAAAAACAGTTGGCTATGAGGTTAGCAGCTACGTGTTTCTATTTAATCCCACCTGAAAGGACAAGGAGGATAGGAATGTGGCGAAAGTATAACACCGGTTTTTCTATCCTTTTCGCTAAAATGGAGTCTTTTTGTTAGTAATTTCTGGCATATGGCAACAATGGCAGCATAGACCCTTTAATGTGCTGTTAGTCCACTGCAGTTGGTGAGTGATAATCCAGCATCTCAAGTTCTATTTTATAGCAGTAGCTTTTAACTGGGGCCTTAAGCGATGAGCGCTCAAATTAGGTCCTGTAGAATCAGTTGCTATATTTCATGCCCTTTGCAAGAAATAAGGAAATAGAGATGATATACAAGTCGAGAAGTGGTCTTATTTTTAAGTTGTATGGCCATCATCTTGCTTCACTAGGTTCTAGCTCCATGCTCTGGCCTTCTAAATTTAAAGCGAGAATCTGAAGATGCTTAGACAGACTGGAGGCTTCTGATGCCACTGGTGAACCTTTCAGCTAAATTTTCTTTTCATGATATAATCTAGTACGAGACCAACTGATTACTGGTTGCATAGCATATTTACATAAAAATTCTAACTTCAATTCTATAACCTTCATCGTTACCCTTAGAGGCGCAATAAAGTTTGTCTAGTGTGCCTTTGTTTATTGAAGATAGGTAAGAAGGTATTGGATTGTTATCATAAGGGTTGTGTCCTGGATGTGATCGGAGTAATCCGCTTGCTTCTGAGTGACTTGTTTGCCGTTAGCATTAGCTCTAGTCAAGAAAGCCGATGCCCCCTAAATTAATAAATTAATACCTATACGTTTCAGAATCAGATTATAAGCTATATAAGTACACTCTTCTGCTTGATGACGGAGCAAACTTCTTAAGAAGAAGCAGGTGAAGGTTTGTCTCTCATATAAATCCTCAAGTCTTTTGTCTTAATGTAATTGGTAGCTTATGTTGTGACTTTGTCCCTGTTAATCATCTGTTAAGCAATGGATTGAATCAGAGAGATCTTGTTCTTCGTGATTCGGATGGCATTCCATTGATGTTTTCTGTATTGCTTCTTAGCCCAGTTGTTATGCTCATGTCTTGATCTGTTTGAGATTGTTGAACCAAATATTTGTTGTTGGCAAAGGAAAGAATGGCATGATTTATATTTTGACAAAGTTATGTGCACAGTGTGTCAAATGCAAACCACAGATTTCACTACACTTTTGCTGATAAGGTTAAATTGTAAAGATTGACACATGCTTACTCTGCTGCAGAGACTCTGCGATTATGCTTGGTGATTATAGGAAGAGTAAGTAAAAGTAAGCTTATTTTTACTTTTGTTGGAAGCTCCTTGGAGGAGCCCCCTCTAAAAATTGATGTATGCCACTATGCGCAGTGAGCACACGGTATTCTTCAGTAAAAGGCAAAAGAATAGTTTGCTATGTGCTCACTGCATGGCTGCGTGAGGACTATCAAAACAAATACAGCATTTTATGATGAGGTTGGTGGCTCTTGTGTCTTTACTCATGTGGGAGCTACCTGCCATTTGCTATATCTAAAACTGACAGTATTAATCTTTTTATTTTTTAGAACACATTAACTTGTGGAACTTCTTGAGCTTACTCAGGATTCTATAAGCATACTGTGTACAGCCACAAAATTAAACCTTTTGATGCTTTTTCTTTTCTTGGTAATTACTTTACATTTATATGCGTTTTGTTGTCTTTTGTCTAGCATTAGAGTAATGATTGTGTGTTCAAAATCATCTTATTCAACAGTTAAAACAAATCCTAATGAGATAAGCCTCAACAAGTACATCTATTGGCATTATTTTCTCCATTCTTTGCTTCTTCTGGTTGTTTGTGTAGCATTAGAGTAATGTCATGGAGACTCGAGGTCTCCCCTTGTAAGCGACTAGTTTGTCCCACATTGAAAAGCTAAAAGAAAGTTCGCAATAAGGAGACTATAAGAACATATTCTCAAAACTTGTATAAGCATACCTTTCTCGGCCTTTTGGCTAAGATCAAGTGTAGTATCTGTTCTTATCAGTTTAATATCTGATATATGGGCCAATGGCCCATACGATATTAAATTAATTTTTTAAGGGGAAGGGTTCACCACAGTAGCTTGCTACTGGGACTCTTAAGCGTCGCCCATGCGTTGCACTACTGCAAGGGCCTGGCGCACCCCACCAAATCCAAATCAACTGTTTGTTAGATGAAAGAGATGATAATTATTTCAAGATATAGAATGGTATTGAGAGATTATTATGATATTTCCTTAGTTTTCTGTAGACCTTACTCATTTCTACAGCAGTTAAGTTGACTATTTTAGATTTTGTGAAACTCAAAAGTTGTAGGTGTCCACTGAAAGATAACTACTGTCCGAACGAAGAGGTGGCCTTTTAGCTTTTGCTTCATAATGCGTATTAAAGTAGTACTATCCACTGCACTTGCTGAGTGATAATCTAGCATCAGAAGTTCTGATGATTGGGGCCTATGAAGAACTCTTGCAGTGGTTTTCGCATAAACAATGCAGTGTCTAATGGTTTCAACCAAAAGAACTTCTGAACTCAAGAAAGGACCTTAGATCATTGACCAGAATTTCAGTCAAAATATCTTTATTAAACAAATTCCATATGGTCATGGATTTAGGATTTCGTGCCTTATCAATTTGAGTTGCTTAAAATTGGAATCGTGTTTGTAGGTGCTTAAGACGCGGACCAAGAGATTGAGCCAAGGCAATAGGGAATCAGTGATAAGCATGTGTACTAAGGATTTTGGTTGATCTGTGCCAGACCTTTCTAATGCTATTGCATGGTTTAAAAGTTTGGCCTCAATCATAAGGTGTCTCCCAGATATGTATGGAGATATTGGAACAGTAGAGAAAATTCATTTCAGGCATTAGAGACAATTATTTTGCTACTCAGTGATTTGCATTAGCAAAGATATTGTTTGCAGATCTAGAAGCTTTTGCTAACCTAGCTCGTTACAGTATTCAAGCTTGGCCTCTTACCTATTTGGGAATCCCCCTTGGTGGAAACTCACATTCGACGGCTTTTAGGGAGCGGGTGATGCACAGGGTATCAAAACACTTGGATTGGTGAAAGGTGTTTATTTTGCCATGGGGGGCGGGGAGGGGTGTAAACAAGCTCAAGCTCGAGCTAGGCCTAACTCGACTCGAATTGCAAAGCTCATAGCCGAGCGGACTTGAGCTTGAAAAATTGAAGCTCGACTCAGGCTCGAGTTCGAGCTTCTCAAGTGAATCTCATCTTGGGCTCGAGATTTTCTGTTGCTACTTAGATGTTATTTTATTTAAATGGAAGATTTAACCTATTTTGGTCTATAGAAGCGTATGTAGTTATTGAAAAATCCGTATCCATCATATGTTTATGCAAAAGAAGAAATTAGGACTAGTATATACTATTTTTGTATAGTATAAATACTATTCTATATAGTTTTTCAATATTCAAGAGTGCCACGAGCTTTTTCGAGTTGAGCTACAGCCTACTCGAGTTGGCTCGTTAGAAACTCGAGCCGAGCTTTCACGAGTCGAGTATTGACCGAGTCAATCTTGAGCAGTTTGTGGGTTGTCTTGTCTCATTTAACCGGGGAGGGGGGGGGTTCCTATACCAGTGGCGTAGCCAGAAAATTTGGGGTGTGGAGTCTTAAATAACCAAAAAATTGAAAATTTAGTAGTCAAGAACCCTCATGGTGAAGAGAGTGGGGTCTTATTGTATAAAAATAACAATATTTTAGTATTTATAGTAGTTTTTTGCCTTTATTTATAGTATTGCACCAAAAGCTGTGGGGTTTTGAGAATCCCTACCGTATAATGTCCCTCCGCCACTGTCCTATACATGTTTGTCAAAATATTCCTTTGTATTCTTTGTCCCTTTTCAAAACTCGTGGGAGTTGCTGAGGAGATTGAGAAGGTGACGGAGTACGATTTGGAGGACGGGTTGGATTTTAGGAGGATGTTAGGACAAGGGATAGTTCATCTGCGAGTCTGTTCCCTCTTTACCAATTGGAGTATGGACAGGTGGTGGGTTTAGCAAATCTTATCTTGAAAATATTAGTCTTCCACCTCATTTCCCCTATATTTATGATGCCAATACCATGTGGAAATGCATTTCGAAGGCTCCTCTGAAGGCATTCCTGGAATCTTTTGTGTGGACAATGGTACTTGGGAAGATCAATACAAATGAGTGCTTCAGGCATTCCCGGAATCTTTCTCCTGATGTTTGTGCAATTTGTCGACGTATCAATGAGACTGTGGAAATGCATTTCCAAGGCTCCTCTGAAGGTCATGCATTTGTTTGGACGATGGTACTTAGGGGAAATGAATACCAATGAGTGCTTCAGGAATTCGTGGAATCTTTTTCCTGATGTTTGTGCAAGGCACATCTTTTTATCCATTCTGGGCTAGCCTCGTTGTTATGGCAACACCCTTTTTTGGTATGTCAAAGTAGCAGAGGGTATGTGTCCTGCAGGCCTGCAGGGAGTACTTAAAGAGGGGTGACACAGAGGTTTGGGCGACATAAGGAGAAGTTGCTATAGGATTTTGCAGTCATGGCCATTTTTTGGTGTACTTGGTTGGGGAAAAAAAAAAATCCCGTGTTCCTGTTATAATTATCCCTCCCTGAATTATCTTTGGGGTTGGATTACGTTCCTAGCTTTTTTATGGGCTAAGGCAGCTGGTGTCTCAAGGATTTACCTAGTGGAGACTTTCAATATAATTGGTGTAACTAGTTTCTCTTGGGAGTTCCCAACAGACAGGTCTTGAGAGCAGCTATTGATGATAGAGCATGAGCTGTATAATTGTGCTGCATCTTCTGATGATAGAGCAAAGTTATTGAGGAGCAGCTGATGAAATTGTGACTTGCAAGTGAACAGCTAGCTTCTGATATGAAATTCTGCTGTGCCCTTGTCCCTTTTGATTATTTCATTTTCTGGGAAACTACAGATTGATACAAAAATTCTTGGTCTTTGATATTTGATCGGTGGCATTACAAAGAGATTTACGATGTTAGAGAAGGACAAAGAAGTGAGGTACTGTTTCTTAGCCCGCTACTCCAATTTATTTCATTTCTTGATCTGTTTCGAGATTGTTGAACCAAATGTTTTTTGTTGGATTAGGAAAAAATTATATTTTCTCTATTTTTGACAAGTATAATGGAGAAGTATTCAGTACATTTATGTGTGAAATGTATGATTTTCAAAAAAGTCTACATGAAAGTTCAGAGTGTTGCCAATCTGCAACCAATACTCTGCAATGTCCTGTATCCATCTAAATCTAAAAGCTTAATGTTTATGTAAGGAATCTTTTCTTCAATCTGTTGGGATCTCCTAGAAGGAGCTCCCTTTAAAAATTAACGTATGCCACTAAGCGCAGCGAACACACGGTATTCTTTAGTAAAAGGCGAAAGAATAGTTCGCTTTGTGCTCACTGCATGGCTGCGTGAGAACTATATTTGCAGATTGAGGAAGTTATACTGTGGTTCCAGAATGGTTGTTGTTCCTTCACTGATGTGGGGGAAACCTCCCTGTCTTCTATGTCTAAAAGTAGTTATTTTCCATAACAAATAATTCGTGGAACGTTATTCAGATGATTAACATATGACATGAAGAGGTAACTACATGAAATTCCGGTTGAATTAAGGCTTACAAACCAAAAAAAGCCTCTAAGTTGAGAACTACGTCAAACTAGTGCAGGGGCTTGTTGCATATAACCAAATCATAATAGAAGGTTTTCCTGAGAAGGTAGGTTCCCTTTGTGTTTTGCCATGTTAGAGAATTCTTGGACTTCAAAGCTTTCGTCAATAGACCAAATTCTATGATCATTTTTGTGTCGGATAACATCAAACTGATGGTGATTCTTATGATATACATCAATTGGTGTCTGCTAAGCTCTCATATGTAATGATAGTGGGATTACCAGCTAACCATTCAGTGCAACCTTACAAATTTTCTTGGTGTAGCTTAACTTTCAGATCTAATGATATTGGGATTAGAAGATTAGCGAGCAAGGATGACAAGCGTAGATTATTCTCATTCTTTTTCGCAAATGAGTAACTTTGGGCTCTATTATATGTTCATGTCCAGCATCAAGTATTGTTTCCAGCAACAAATGTGAATGCCATAACAAACAGGAAGAATGGTGGACGTGCCCGAGTAGTTATCGGGCATGACTAGAAATCATGTGGGCTTTGCCCGCGCAGGTTCAAATCCTGCCGTCCACGCTAAGTCTGGCTCTTTTTATAATATACCAGTCAGCAGACACCACCACTATGTAGCTAACCTATCTTCAGCTGGAGCCTAGAGGTAAATCTTGGCTCTTACTCTCTTAGTCGTTAGTCCTATCAAGTTCTCCTACCTAATTTTTGCTGACAAACTCTAAAACAACACTTCTTAAGTTTTTATTAGATATAGTGCGCAATTTTGTTGGTAGCCTAAATTCCTTTGGCAGTATAAAGTGATAAGATTGAGCATGACTATTTCATACGGAGTATCATATTTTCTACTCTAACATTTGTATAGAGTCGTGAAATTCAGGTCAAATTATAAGGTCTATTTTTGTTCAGAAAAGTATCATAGTAGTCCACGAGAAGGTGCAGCAAGCTCTTGTGTATATTGTTGTACCTTCTCGTGGACTATCACTTCTCAGTCTACTGCATAAATGAGTGATAATCCTGCATTCGAAGTCTAATATTGTAGCAGTTTCGTCTAATTGGGGGCCTTCTACGAATAGCTCTCGCATGGGCCTGCAGTATCAGTTGTTATGTTTAGTATCTTCAACAAAAAAGACACTGGTTTGATCATGGCCTTCCCATGTTAGTTTACTTGCTCCATGAGTCTCTAAGTATTCGTTTGAGCATTTATGTTGACATTTTGTGCAGCTACACCTGCAGCTACTGCACAGCTGCACTATTTGCTAACAGGATAATAGGATCATATAGGAGCGCAATTCAAAGTCCATTACAACTTCTGTTGAATATGATTGCATTCATGGCCTGCAACTTGTTTGATGCATACCATATGTACTACATAGTCGTTTTCGTGCCTTTTGCAAAGAATCAGGAATTAGAGATGATAATCATGATATACAAGTTGAGAAGTTGTACGGGCATCTTCTTGCTTCACTTGGTTCTAGCTTCATGCTCTGACCTACAATATCTCTTCACTTGTAAACGGAGTATCATGTGAACCCTTTCATACTTAAAGCGAGAATCTTAAGATGCTTCGACACGCATGTGAACGGTGAACTTATCTACTGAGTTTCCCTTTTATGATATGATATAGTAGGAATCAATCGATAACTGGTTTGATTCCGAATTTACCTAATATTCAAACTTCATTCTGTAGCCCTCATGATTATTCTCTTAGTGGTGGATTTAAGTATGATTAGTGTTTCTTGATTTATTGGAGACAGATAAGAAGGTCGCCGTTTGTTATCGTCCAGTGTGTATCTGAGATCTAAATGCGATCATAATGAGTTGAGCATATTTGAATCAGCAGTATTTGAACACTATGGCACAACTTGAACCTCCCAAACAACTGTGTATACAATTTTTGATGCGTTCATATTGTGTGTTCTTCAACTTACCTTATCTTCTTAGATAGATGGTGAAATCGAAGCAGTACAAGCAAGATTGGGGAAAGATTAGCATATCCCCTGCACAATGACAAGGATGATAAGGAAGAGGGGACCTTACACCATTAATTGCTTTTACAGTCATAAGATATCTTTGATGCATATGGTCATACTTTCGAGAGTCCAGACGGAATGCAATTAGTGTGTAACCCTCAGTAATTAGTGCCAAGTGTTTCACTTGTGGCCCTATCAGAGGACTAAGGATTTCACTTTTAGTCCTCAAGCTGTGAACAGTGAACTTCTGTTACTTAATAAGTTATGCCGTGTTCTAATTCTAAATTAGAACAGCGAGAGGTTTCGGAGGGGTTATTTGAGAGACTTCGAGTTCAGAATTGTTGTATCCTTAAACCTTCACTGATGTTATTTGAATGTATATAAGCAACTAAGCATACTTAAACCCAAAAGCATTTTATTTGTATATATAAGCTTATGGTTATCTCTAAATTTTATTATGCAAGGCATGGTTTAAGTGTTTGGCCTTAATTATTGTGTTGTCTCCTGGATGGCTGGATATGCTCGGAGAAATCATCTTGCCGCTCAATAATGTGTTTGCCTTCTTCATTGGCTCTATGAAACACTGCCAAATTGATTCCTTTATGTTTTCGACTCAGATTATGAGTTGTAGAAGTAGGCTGCTCTGCTTGATGAAGGAGCGAAGCTCTGGAGGAGCAGGTGCTGAGATAAAGGTTTGTTTCTCAAATTAACCCCGAAGTCTTGTGTCTAAATCTAGATGGTAGTTTCTGCTGTGACTTTGTTCCTGTTAAATATTTAAATTTCTGAAAAGCAACGGATTGGGTCCGAGAAATCTTGATCTCTGATTTGATTGGCATTCCAAATAGATATTCTGTATTTATTCTTAGCCCAGACGGTTTGTCTTTGGATGTTTGGAGGTTTTTGAACCGGAAGTTTTTTGCTGGAGAAGTAAACAATGACATCTCAGTTCTTTTTGACAAAGTTCAGTGCGCATATTTATGTGTCAAATGAAAACCAAAAATTTCACTACAATTTAGCCAATAAAATTTGTTGTTTCTACATCCGCTCTGCTGCGGATGGCTCTAAAATTGCCTGAGAAATTAAATGCCTGGTATAATGGTTAAAGTTTACTGTCACATTGTTGGAAGCTCCTACAAGGAGCTCCCTCTAAAAATTAACGT
>CAAKMY010091192.1:993-22056 GCA_901111285.1 Corrigiola litoralis | reverse complement strand
CGATTTTCCTATTCACCGAGACTCCGGGATAGAAGAAGATTCTACTATTACACCATAAACATAATACATGTCATAAATGTCTGCAGTTTCTGTCCCTACCCATAACTTTTGTCTGTCTCCTCCTCTTGGCCGTCAACAGTGGGAAACCACACAGGACACCACCCACCAATAGCATATGGCTTTTGTTCCCACGTCACCACTTTGTTTCCTCTACCATCTCCTCTTCCTACACTCTTTTTCCCAATCACTCCAAGTCTCTTTAAGCTCGATGGATGTAAAACTGTAGATTGGTCAACGATACTTAGGATGTTGCTCATATATTGAAGACATATGCACGGGTAAATTTGACAGTAAATTCGTCAATGGGCCTACACATGCCCATTCACAGAGGAGAGGTAGACTAGCATACAAGTCTAACGAGGTTCCAACCTAAAACCAACTGGCAATAGGTGGAGTAGCCCACTAGCCTTATGTTAGTCTCCTCACCTTTCATTCATCAATGTGGGACTTCTCCATAACTCACATGTGGGCTTGACTCTAATACGAACACTAAATCCATGTCTAGTGCTGAGAGAGAGAAAAGGGCCGAAGGTTCAGACGCTATATTCATAAAATCAGACAAGACGCATAAGTTTACAGAGTCCAGATGAAAGTCTCTATACATTGTACCTTAGCTTAGAGTAAGAATCAGACACTCCGTAAAAGTCTGCAAATGTACTCAGCAACCACTTCCAAGGTCCATGCAAACACAAGTTACGAGAGTGAAAGCGTTGCACGCGCATGCCAGCTTCAAGCAATAAATCATAAGCAAGAGTTTCCGCAACGGAGCTATTCTGGAACAAGTGAAAAATATCTAGTTAAAGAAGTCAGGAGAAAAACACTAGTAATCCCAGTTGTCTGTAAGTTGGAGTAGCTAAATCTGTAATGAAAATATCTGATGCGTCACAAAATATATAAAGAGATATAGCTGCCTTGCAAAATCAATAATAAATCTCCCTCGACCTTATATAAAAGACTCACATGCACCAAAATCCAAATATACATCCATGAGGTGCTTACGCTCAGCTTGTGATCGTGTTTTACCCATTCTCAAAGAGTTTCCCTAAATATAGGTGTGTCCCCGCAGAAAGAGGAAGTAAAATAAGAATTATATGCATTGAATAGTTGGATTTTACACAGGATTTTTAAAAAGCTAGTGTAACTCATTCAACATAGAGTGAAAAATAAGTGTCAACACCAGTTTCTTGGGCTATGAAGTGACCAACAAACATAAAATGAAACATACGACAGAGATAAATACCCGGCTTTATTCACAATTTTCCAGACTATCTTGGGCTATAAAGAGCTCGCTAGCTGCTTCAGTAGCAAGCATACATGCACAAAGTTGGCTGATTTAACAAACCAACAAACTCTTCAGTAGCTTCAAGACTTAAAAGTGATTTCCCAAACAAAGATCAAAGATTGTTAAATTTTTGACTTCAATAAGTGCTACTTGTTTTTATAGTTCCCCATCATCTCAGTAGATTGGTGTTACTAGTGTTACTGAACTAGCTCTCTACTGGCTAAGGAGAAAGTTAGGATAACAGGACTAAAATCCAAGCATATAGTCATATTTATGCATCACTTTTTGTGGAAGCACATATGATAACTAGAAACGAGATGAGCTAAGTTAGGCACATAATTCAGATGGTCAACATCAAGAAACTTGCAAAAGGCAAAAATTTGAGCCAGTCGAGTCAAATCCCTGGTTGGAAATTGAGTTTTCTACATAGCAGCGATTTCTGGACCTAGTTGCCACGTCAATACACCTTGTGTAGTTGCATATGAACGTTTGTGTTGTTATATGCAAAACTGGAAGTGGAAGAGACTGTAGAGATGATGCAAGACGTGTAGTGGACCGATAAAGCTAGAAAAAAGATAAACCTCCTGGTGTGCACACCTCCTTAGGGCAAGTTAAAATTCAAACCTTTACATGTTTATCCTCTTCATTTGTGATTGAACTTGCCATAAAAAGTTGAATCTTCCCTACGCATTCATGTTCATCATGGTAGATAGGCCACCACCGAATTTTGTCATTCTGTAAGATATTTAAACATAAATCAAGTTAGATAGAGATAGACAGAGCATTCTGTAAAAAGTATGTTTATCTCTTTTTAGAAGGAGAAGAAATGACATACAAGGTTCTCAGCTATCTGCGAAACTGGAATTCTGACTTCGCCTTGGATTAATTCTTTTGTGTCATGTACTTGTATTAAAAGAGCATCCGCTTGGTTCTCTGGAAAGCTGAAGTGCAGGCATATTGGTCAGAGTTTTTACCGTCCGATAATTTTAGGGACAATAAGCATACCCCTTAAAAGTATTGATTAGTTTTGCATAGAAAACTTAGAAGAGACAGCATTATATAACACCAATTTGAGGACTATATAAAACCTTTCACAAGCTATATAGAAACTGTCATCTAAAAATGGATGTCTTCGGGCCTTCGGGCTCGCTTTTCCCCATTCAATTTCCGACGAGGGAAGGATTAAGACGTTTTATGTTTTAACAGATAACTCGCCGGATATCACATTTTTAAAATTTATGTTTCAACTAAAATGAAATACCGTGTAGAACTTACAAGTCATGGTAATCACCAGTTCCTGGTCGTAAGCATATAGCAGAACCATAATCCGTTTGAGCATCTTCTCTGGTGCTCTTTAGAAGGAGAAAGCAAGATGGTCGCTCTGTAAACATGATAAGACATTATTACCTGCTGAAGCAACTACAGGTCGGTACATGAAACCTGATAAAACATGACAGACCCACATATAGCTCTTTGCATTTTCCGTGTGAACATTTATTTCTATAAAGAACCAGGGTCATATGATATCCAACACAATCCAGTTGCTCAAGGCTACATCGATTTTGTGGGGTTATTTGAGACACGTATCATCAATATAAGTTTCCAGTTATATTGTCGATATCAGATAGTGTTAATATGAAGATATGATACCTCACACAGTAGGCAAATAGCGGAGATATGAAGGAACTAACTGGATGTAAAAAGGATGGGGAGAATACATGAAATCGGTATATAGGAAAAAAGTTAATCTGGAAAAGGTTAGTAGATAGTTATAGCAAAAACTGATATGACATCCACATGTCACAGGTTGACAAATATTTTAAATACTTGAACATTCAACAAATGTCCGACAAACTGATTTAAGCACACTGTCACTTTTCATTATCAAGTGCCGAACCTTTTAAAATAGTTGAGAATTTTTAAGTGAGACTGTAATTTTCTGTAATGCAATGAGGTTTCATGTTGGAGTCCCATATTTTCCAATAAAAATGGGCTCAAATTATGATCAGAGGAGTTCAGAAAAATGTTCAAGTGATTCAGAGGTGATATCCCAGCATAAACTTCTTCTGAAATTTTTCATGACTAAGTAGCGATCCTCTTTAAAGTATTTGATATATATTTTAAGTGATTATGTATGTTTCTGTAATGCATTCAAGTTTCGTATTGGAGTCCCGAAATTTCTATAAAATGGGGCTCTAATTTTCACCAAAGAAGTTCGAAAAAGTGTTCAAGTGACTCGAACGTGAGCACCCAGCATGGACCTGAATTCATGGAGAAAGGCTTTCTCATAGTGTAATTTAAATTTGGTTATCTAAAGGTAAAATACCTCTTTGATTTCTTACTTCACTTTAAAAAACATTTCTTGAATGGTTCTCAATTCAAATTGGTGTAAACAAACTTCTATGATTTTAAAATATTATAACTGGTAGAATGGTTTACACTTTCATACATAATTGGAAAATAAAACTTCACATTGTTTATATCATCTTAGATGTAATTTTCTTGTTTGTTTAGCTTAATCAAATATCATCTTAGAAGTAATTTTCTTAATACCCAAAATGACATTTCTGTGAATTTCGAAACTGAAACCACATCAGAGACTTTCATGAATTACTGATCCTGATGAATTGAATAATAAATTCCATGCGTGTACTAAAACAAGTACCTTCACATGTAACAGAAAAAGATGAGCTCATAAGAGAAGTGATGCCAGTTTTCACAAGTGACGAAACATGTCGAACATACTCTGTCCCTGCTTGCATGTACAAGGAACCTCGTTGAGAGTATGTGCTCTTTAGCTTTCTTCTCGGAATAATGCGTAGCTTTTTGACTGCCATAACAAAATAGGACTGGTCAAACAATGCAGAGTTCAACTCTTCTTTAAAGACAAAGAAAAACCAATATCTTAAGTATAAGAAGATAACCAGCAGGGATGGAGATGCACACAGGAATGAATGAGTAGGAGCGAAGCATTTTTTGCGTTCCGAATTTTTGGGCGGACCAGAACGTATAAGTAAATGACAATCAATGTTGTCACATACGAGACGACAAATATATATAGATTTGAATCAAGAAAGTACCTTCCACCCTAATCTTGCCAACCAGTTTATTTGGCTTCCTAGAGCATGTTAGTTCTGCACTCTTAGAAAGCCCACCTTTCACTGATTGCATACCATGTGAATGTAGTAAAAACTTGTCCAGCCTACAAACACAAAACAAAAAATGATTGGAGTGTGAACAACCATAAAGTTCTTGAATCAGATATCTAAATTCTAAAAGATAGCATACCCAAAAGCAGTCCGGAGGGTAAGACATCCATCACGTAGAAACTCAGGTGCTTCTGGGCAACCTTTTTCCCATGCATGTAAGCATAGCCGAATGCAGGCATCATATGCTACAAGGGTCTGCCAGACGTTATGTCCACTGCAGGATCATACAAGTCACAGAAGATAAACAAATATTACATGTCACCAAAAAGAAGAAAAAAATTCTCTCCACTTTAAGTTTAGATGTTAGAACTACTGCTTCACTTAATAAAGCACACAAAGGACAGATCGAGTTGCCCAACTAGCAGTCATCCTTACTAAATGAAAGGAAAGTCTCGAGAATATAAGTTGGAGGTACACAACCAGAGATTTTAACATCTAATGAGGCGATTAAATTATAAATTCAAGCCACGGCATTTCCCTTTCAGTTGCGAAGTTACGAAAATCAGTGATCAGCAGAGAGACAAAAACAAAATTAATGGTTTTCTTTGTTTCCTTACGAAAGTTAAATAAACTTGAACCTGGTGTCATAACAAGGCAACAGGTCTATTAAATCTGCCTTATGGTTCGGTGCCTGCACTTCTTCTTCCACCCAAGAGATGCTATGACTTTTTCTGCAGGGATGCAGATCAACATATTAGTTGCAAGGCTTAATGATGCAAACAGGCTTAAAGACATAAGACAAGGAACTAATTGCAAAACATACGGCTCAATCAAGTCAATATGTTCCAAGGGTTCTGCATCTCCTTCCAACAAAGCTTGTTTGGATTCTTTGCAGTACTCTCCAACCCCAGTGCCTGTCTGGTCATCAATCATACCGTTAACACCAGAAGTTTTCCCTTCATCTTCAGACACATGTCCATTCCTTCCATTAGCCTTGACTGGAGGAGCACTGGGAGTTCCGAAGTCTGGAGCGTCATAATACGGAGTATGGTGAAGGGGACTTCCCTGCAACAGATGGAGCCAACATGAAAATCGAACTTAATTAGACAAGAATGCTATAACTTCATATTTTCTGCTTAATAAGTCTCCTGACATAAACTATTTGCTCTCACCTGCATGCTAAGCGAGTGACCATACACTAGAGGACGACTAAAACTATCTGGAGTCATATACTGCTCCTCTTGTCTGTCAAGATCAAGCCCCATAATATTCAATCTCCTGACAGTATCAGGCAATTCAACTTTCAGATTCATTTTCGACAATCCTCTATTGATCAGGGGCCCTTGTAGTCTGCTTCTTCCACTCATGAATTCTTCATCATAATCTAGAGTACTAGCCTTCTTAAAACCATCGACATCATTGCACCGTGAACATTCTCGCTCAAACTTCTCAGAATAGTAACCATCCAACTCACAAGAAGCAGAAGCAACGCTTTCATCAACATCGTCATCGCTGTCATTACTGACAGACTCTTCAGATTCACAAAGGCCAAGAGTGGACACACTATGTTTACCAAGCAAACCAGAATGGAACTTTAGAGGGGGCAAGTTTTTTGGTGACATATAGTAGCTCTCGTTGCGCATAAGTGGAGAGCTACGAACTGTTTCATACTCATAATTCTCGGTCAAGGGTGATCTCCTTGCGACATCCGACCCCTACATATAATAAGAATTGAAGAGTAAAAATCCACGTACAATAAAAAACAAACCATCTAGTCCGTAAGAATCAAACCCCCAGCCTCTCTATTATAGATACTTCAAATATAGAAGCACTCCTAACTCTTCACATCAATCTAGAACCGCTATTTTACTTCTACGACACAAGTTCAAATCTTCTTCCTGTAACCAAATTTTTAGTTTTCCAAATTTATCACGCACAGCTTAAGATAAACAGCTCAATAAATGAAGATCAATTAAAACAAAGGAAATCCATTATAGTATTCTCCCTTACAAGAACGTCCTCCTGTTTTAAATTACTAAACCCAACAAGATCAGACTTCCTACAAGATAATGAAGATATCACCCACCAGTCCTCAAAAAGAATATTCATAATTGTTTTTTGTATTCTCTTGAAATTATATCAACACATAGCATAATTAATTATTGGTTTCTTATTTTCCAACTAACTAGAAAGTCTTGGGAAAGACCGTCTACTTTGTTAAAAGTAAACAGAGCCATGTTGGCCCATTAAAGGCATATAAATCTATACCTTGAATTGGGCATCTATGGAGCTTAAGTAAATTTAGCTTATAAGAGTAGACGGTCTTTTCTAATAATTTGTGCCAACTTAAAACCCACATGACTTATGTAAGTAACATGAACTACACATATTATTGGAAAAGACCAGTAGACAAGCACTTTGTAAGCTAAATCATCCCAAGCTTCTTTCAGGCCCAATCCAAGTTAGAGATATGTAGCCTTTGTTGGGTCAGCATGAGCTCAGTTCAATATCTTGCTTCAAATAAGTTCCAAAACTTCACATATCACAAATGCCACAAAGGCGCGAAGCAAGGTTGGCCCAATAGTTGGGAGTTCAACCTGCCGGGGGGTTCGAACCTCTGTACCCCCCCCCCCCCCCGCATTAGCTGCTCAATGTACCCAAAAAATGCCACAAAGATAACCCACCTAATCATTTTTTTTTCTTTTTTCTTTTTTTTTTTTTTGCAGAAAACCATGATTTGATCCAAAATTCCAAACCCACGTGTTTGTTTGCATGAGATGAACAATAAACCTTGAGCAAAAAAGATAGCAAAGAAAATGAGTGTAGTATCGAAGAGTTAACCTGGTTGATCCAGTTGATGGCACTTTGATCCAAACCTTGTGCAAACATTTTTAGTTTCTTACAGAAAGAAGTAAGAAAGATAGACAAACAAACAAAGAAATGAGTTAAAGTGAAGCTGGTTGTGTTGTGTTCGTTGTTGTTATTTGATGATGTTGTTTCCCAGCTAAGCCAAGTGATCAAGAACAGAGACTAGGAGCGTCAGTTCTAACGGCTAGTTTGAATTAATGCTGTGCATTTATTTATTTATTTATTTATTTATTTATTTATTTATTTATTTATTTGATGGTGGCTTTGGCCTTTGGTTTTTGCAACTAGCTAGAGCTCCAAAAAGGGTCGTATAGTGTCGGATTCGTGTCGTGTCAAGTTTATATGGGTTATAAATCACTTAATGTTAACCCGATTCATTTAACTTTCGTGTCGGGTTTGTGTCAACTCAATTACATAAATGGGTTGAAAGCCCTTGATCTTAATCTGTATAATTCATGTCGTGTTGTTGGATTGTGCTACTATTTAGGCAATTTTAGAGTGAAATTAAACATTATAGTTATAATTTTCAAATTTGCTTCATGGGTGGATCAGTTTTCATGTATTAAGAAGGTAAAGTATTCAACTAGACTATATTTGACTTACTCTGTGCTCATAATAGATGGGTCTTTCGTGTAGAGTTCGTGTTTTGCACCCAAACCCTAACCCGACTCCTTTAAGTTTCATGTCAGGGCTGTGTTGACTCAAGTACTTAAATTGGTCAAAACCCTCAATCGAACACTCTAACTTCGAGCGAAAGTGGCAAATTAAACCTTTTACTTTGTACAATTGTGAAATTAAAACCCTTTACTTTCAACGGTAGCAAATTGGCCCCTTTAGTTTCCACAAAAGTGAAATGTCGCCCCTAACTAATTTTCCGGCCAAAATAGTACCTGTGAACAAATATCTCGTATTTTATTGAATTTAATATTAACTAAAACCGTATCGATACTAGTGTGTTATACTACTACATAAAGTACATCTCTCTCTCTCTCTCTCTCTCTCTCTCTCTCAAATTATAGCACAATGACTTGATACAATATCATAGCAAAAAGTCTTTTAACAATATCATATAGATTAGGTAGGTAGATAGATAAACAACTGCCTACCATCTCCGAGTGTCTCTATGTAAAGAACCTTCAGCACAGAATGAACTTTTGTTCAAGTGCAAAACTTTACTCTAAATGCAAGCGGAGCTTCTGTCACCATTCATCGACAGCTACAAAGGTCTTTATTTTATAAGACTGGATACCCAAGCTACCTAACAACAGCAAATAATAACTTTTTAACCGTTGGAAGTTCACCATTATTATTGATAAAATAAAATCCTTAGCCATAGTGCAATGTAGCCAATCGTGTTTTTCTGTAAGCAATAGAGCTTATTGGTAAGTCCGAGCTAGAGTCTCATTAGGAAGATGTGCAATGTTCCAAGAGCGTCCAAGAGCCAATCGTGTTTTTTTGCATCAAAATGCTGCAAATTCCATTAACTACCTTGTTAAGAAGGGGGAAGGGGGGCACTGTTGGAACACATTTGGTACTAAAGCATCTTCCTTCAGAGGTGGAAGTTTGCAATTTGAACTGCGACATGTATAAGGAAGCTGGCATGCAAGAGATGGAAATCCTAGTTATCAGAATAGGATCTGGAAGTATACATGGTTCTCTAAACCCCAAGCCTCCAATACAATTCTACTCACGAGTACTAGTTCATACATGCCATAACCTTCTTGGAAGAGCATTCAGAAATACTTCAAAAGCAACGTTGCAGATGTAAGCATTAGTCAGCGTCCATTTCTTCCAGAGCAGCAGTGGCAGCGGCCTTTGCTGCCTCTAGAAGGTCATCAGGTACCTGATTAAACAGGAAGAGATTAAAATATGAGTGAAAAATATTTTTATAAAGCAGAGAAAGAACAAAATGATGTTATTAACCAACCAACTATAGAGGATAGTGATCATTACCCTGAGAAACACTATATTGGCAAAAGTTACGATAACAAACCAAAGCAAACTACCCTAAACAGGAAAAGCAGACTTAAATTTTAACCAAGAGACTGGTAACATCTGATACAAGCATGCCAAAGAGTGCTCATAATTCATGACCATGAGCCTAGAGTCTGATAAAGCACTACTCTCTGAATAAGAGAGCTTATTAGTGACTGCACACCCGATCACTGTAGATCGGATCATTTCTATCAAACCAAAATGCCCACAAAACAGCTACAAACAGTCGTCACAAAAATCTATATGCCTTGTGCCTTTTGAAACTTCACTAGTAATAGACTCGTGCGATGCACAGTCATGTTATTGTTGATACATTTGCTATTTGTTAGTTATTGTTGTATTGTTCATTGTTGTATTATATGAGACAAATGTGTTACCTTTTTCATGTTTTTAGATATGTTCTTTTAGTGGTGGTGATTTTTTAGTTTTATAGGGTAAAAATAATACATGATTTTGCCAGCATAATTGATCAGCTTTGGAAATGAAATTTTTTTTTGTACACCTCAAAACGTTCTTTATATAGGGACATTGAGGTTTAGTTGAGTTTAATAGAGGATAATAATTGCTCCTTTTTTTAGTGTTGTAATTAGAATTTAAATTAATGATTTACATTAAACATGATTTGAATGATTGGACCTACAATTAATGAGTGTCATGTAAGCTTCCATGTCATCGTCTCACGTGGCATGTTTCTGTGCATTCAACGCCTTTTAATAGTACTTATATAGAAGTACTTATATAGATATAGATATAGATATTGATATAGATATAGATATAGATATAGATATTGATATAGATATAGATATAGATAGATATAGATATAATGAATATATAGGATCCAAAACAGCAGGCAAAAAGCATATGACACAGATCAGCTGCCTTTTACAGAGCACTTACAAATACTATTCAAATGAGGTGATGGTGTGTTACCTAGCACACCCTACAAGTGACTGTCTCCAAGGCAGCTGGCCACAAAAATGTTTTTACTTGTTATGGAACATTGTTCTTTCAGAAGAACTTATAAATAAGAAAGACTTGTGGGTTAGGCTGTTATTGCAGGTGGCTACAGAATGAGTGACAAGTGAACACCTGATGGATTAGCTAAAAAGCTTTTATATTATAATGTTACCCACCTGCCACTCAAAAGGATGTCTTCTAAAAATCAAGTTCTAAACAAATGGAAGTAGGTGCATAATTAGTGAAGACGAAAGATAAGGGCATTGGAAAGGACACCTAAAGGTTGCTCTACTGCCTAAGGTTCTTTCAAAACAAGTCACACAACTTATCACAGCCGATTTCCTACTGCCTAACGAGATGTTTCAAATACCAAGTTGTCAAAATAGTAAATCCCAATCTGTCCGGTTTTAACTTCGAGGACAGTGCAACAAGTGACAACAAAAACGACCAAGCCTCAATCCCAAATTAATTTAAGTTTGGCTAACACGATTCGTCATTAGGAGTCATGAAAGTTTTCAAAACAATTTCATAAAAGAAAAAAACTTCCAAAAAATTATCAACCCAAAATGCACAATCTTAATTAAGTCAAATCATTTAGAAGAAAAAAAAAGTAGACCAGTTGGCATAGTCCAAGTGACACCACTGCCTCCTCGTCCACTCACAAGTTCTCAGTATGCCCTGTCTGGCTGTCTCGTCCCCCTTGGACAAATTATTTAAAAATGGGATGTACTTAAGCCACCCCATCAGATGTATCATCATAACTATAGCACGTAGGAACTGGGTACGCCAATGAGGCAGCAAAGCAAACCTAGGAGCACCAGGTCCAATGGAGACAAGGACAGGAAACGAAAATCCCACTGAGAACAAGGAAACGTCCCAAACTAGAAAATGTATCCCAGAAATAGCCCTCAAATTGAACTGCTTGTGGATTTGCTCTTTTAGCATTTAAATTAACCAGGTTTACGAACTTGTACCTTCCCCTTCTGTATGCTAGACAACTTCTCATGCATTCCAACACGATTGATCTAGAATTGACAAAGGTATTCATTAACGAAAAAAGTAATCCAGATGAAGTGAGAGAATGTTTATGTTCCATGAACAAGGAATATCCTTCTTGCCTCAGCACAATCACAGAGTAGAAACAACCATCAAAATTCAATATAGTTCCTCAAATTTAATTGCTTGTAACTTCGCTAATATATTAGTAATCTGAAAATCAGATATGGGAACTTATTTGGAAGCAGGTTCTTTTCCTTTTCGTTTGCTTGTTTGCTGAACAACACAAAATTTCTCCCTGGTGAAGCTTGACAATGGTTAGCTTTGCCAAGACTAAACAAAACCGTTAATAAGTTTCTTCCTCAGCATACCAATCAGTTATCACGTTAACCGCAAGTCACAAATCTTTCCTTGTTACTTGGTAACCTATAAGTGTCCCCGTATAATTTTGTCCATCACGAAAATAACCATAAAATTTCCCAGACAAACATCACTAGTTTAAACCACAAGCCATGAGCACAAGTGTACTTTATCGCAGACATCAGATTGAGAGATTTTTCTACGCATCAGAATCATGATGGGACGTAATTTTAAAAGGGTCATGCACAGTGCACAGAAACTTCTCCTTCCATACATCTCACATAAAACAAGAGGCAACTCAAGTCTGCAATGTAAACTTGCTAGATTAAAAGAATTTAAAGATTAGACGTCCACAATAAAGTTTGGAAAACCAAAAGAGTAAACAGAATATAGCTTCAAATGAAATGAAGTCAATGTGAAGGTACTACATAATACATTAAATGACATCACAAAAAAGCAGGATATTCCAAGAGATTACCTTTTGATGTTCACGTTTTGATTCGTCGCAAACCCAGCTCAACTCCAATTCAAAGGCTTTGTCCTTTGCTTCATCATGAACCTTGTATATGCTGAATGACAGACATGAGTGAAAATAAATTGAGATAATAACATTAAAACATACATGAAATGATAACCATACATTTCTGAAAGGGATCACAAGACGTCAGCAACTGATAATGCAATGTACCCTTGTATCCGAAATTAAAGAATGACATTGTACAGACCCAAAACAGCTTCCCATTCCTTT
This sequence comes from Corrigiola litoralis, assembly GCA_901111285.1. Lineage (NCBI taxonomy): Eukaryota > Viridiplantae > Streptophyta > Magnoliopsida > Caryophyllales > Caryophyllaceae > Corrigiola > Corrigiola litoralis. Next base: position 9,641 of record CAAKMY010091192.1, on the reverse strand, counting down.
TCATGGTGATCCACAAAGCTAAAGCAGAGAGAGACAAGGTTACAGGTGCTCTATGAGAATGGTGGGTTCCTATACAAAAAAAAATCTTTGCATGTCTTATCTGATCCGATCATAACGACTTGACCAATGCAGCTGCTCCAACACCATTAGAGCACTTGACGCAACAACGACAACGATAACAACAACAACAACAACAACAAAAACAAAAACAACAACAACAACAACAACAACAACCAAGCCTTATAACCAATAAAATAACAATTACACACTCGTGCATTATCATTAACATGGATTGTTGTCCTTCATTCTCCTCTATCAAACGACATACTCTCATCATACCAAATGAACCCATATCGTCCTCAGCTATCCTTATACATGTCATCTTCGATCTACCTCTACACATAGCATGTCCTTCCCTCTACGCCTCCACCAGTCTTTTATTTACAAGTCTGTTCTACCACGAGGTGCACAACTCCATTCTCGTCCTAATCAGGTCATCATTTATTCGTTTGCACCTATTATGCCCACACATCCAACATAAATACGCATTCCGCCACAAACATTTTTCCGAGCGTGGGGCTTCTTACCAGCCAAACATTATGTACCATATAGCAATGGAAGCCCTTCCCTTTAACCTAAGGAGCATAGCCACTCTTCCACGTCAACCAACTTGTTGTAATTTTATGGACCACATCTCCGACAAGTACTCCTTCGGAATTATGGAACCCAAGTACCTACAGTCACTACAGGTAAGTCATTATCATCTACGTTTACCATTAGAGCACTCGACGTACTGTCAAATAATTCTTTTGCAACCATTTTCAAAATATATTGATTTCCTTGACTTTCGAGTCTAATAATGACCCTAAATTCTTAAAAAGGAGGGTTAAAACAACATAGGATTTCTCGTCAGCAACCATACACCCCTTGCATGGTTTACATGATGCATTTTTCAGAAAGATAGCATCACTAACAGGTAAGTCATTATCATCTACGTTCACCATTACTGCACTTGATGCACTGTCAAATAATTTCTTTCCTCACAATACATAGGACCCCGTAAGGGCGGTAGCATCTCTAATCAGAAAACAAAGAAAACTATGTTCCAGAGGTAAGAAACAAGTAGCCATTCTCTACAAGTCTCTAAATTGCCCCAAACAAGCAGCATAAACTTATAAAAGCAACCACAGTTCAGCAACCATCTTAAAGAATCATTGTAAAACAGCTTTACTATGCTAAATCTGAATATCTCAACCAACACCATATTGTCCCTCCATTACCTACAGTTGTAGACACTTTCAATGACCCTTCCATGATTTTTCTACTCATTAAGTAAGTGCTACAGCAGAGAAGTCCACCTTCCCAGCTCCAGTGAAATAGACAAGGATGTCTTCCTTCTAACTGGAAGCACTGGCCTACAGGCAAGCAAGAAGGTCGCCTGTCCCACAGGTATATGCAGGACAACTTTCTGGGTTATCACTAATTTGCTGGATAAAAAAGTAATGCTTATAATAGGATAAAAAAGAGGTCCATCATCCTTCACCAGTCAATGGAGAAGATAAGGCAATACTGACTTCAAACAAGCGGTCTGCACATAAATAAACTAAAGATGTGCACTGATGCATAAAACCTTATTCAGAGAACCAGCTATAGTAACGCTCACAAGTCACCACCACCGAAAGAGATTTTAATAACTCCCTTACAAGTGCAAACTTTGGCTTGGTTTACGTATTAGATGATGTTTCCTAAGAAGTACTCTCAGAACACTGCTTCTAGATAGCTTTTCAATCCAAGGTTTTTTTTTCAGCTTTTCTTCATAGAGATTAGAGACCAAACATCTTTATAAAAAAGTGAATCTGGGGAGAGCAAGTACGATAAGATCATCAGAATCCAGAATAAAATAGCATTTCAAAACACAGCTTGACATAAAAAAACAAATACCTCAAATACCTCAAGAAGTAGCACCAAAAAGAAGCCAGCTAAATCAATTTATTACTTCCATTTGATAAAAAAAAAAAAAAAGAAAAGAAAAGAAAAGGGTAACCACGGATACATCAAAGTATTGACCAACTTAGAATTTGCAAATTTTAAAGAAACTCTACAAATGGAGATGGCACCCGATAAACTAGCGACTGTTATACAGTGCAAGTGTGCTAGTATAATTGAAACTACCATAAACCATAAAAATTTGTCTCAGCATCCAAAACAGTATCTAAAATAGAGCAGTAAGAAGAAAAAACAATAGACTATGCGCATCAAAATAAATTGCATAGTCATCACCTATCCAAAATAAGAATTGCTGCTGCTCCTTTTTTTCAGATTTTCAGGGAGCATATATGCAAACCTTAGCCCTCACAACCCCAACAACCCCCCCCCCCCCCCCCCCCGCCGAGTTTTACAAGCAGCTTCCTCTCTCTCCTACATCTGCAACCCTCTTTGCCTCTCTCATATGATTGCCAACTGTAGACCAGCAGGCAACTAGCATACCAAAAGGCTCCTTAATCTCCCTTTTTACCAATTAAAATATTGATCTGCACATCTAGAACTTCTCAATCTTTATCCTCAAATCAGAAAAATTAATAAAAGATTAGCTTAACTTAAGTTTGTAAAAGGCTGCTGTTCATGCCAGGAGTAAAACGTCAACAATGTCCCTCTAACAAAAAACCGTAATCTGAGGCACATCATGCATCATGTCAGCACAGGCATGCGGCAAAATCACCAGACCAGAGTAGTAGAAAATAGAAATCTAATCAAAGACAGTAGCTTTCTAATGTATAATGCAGCTGTTACCAGTCATTTTACAGTACCTATTCGGGGCCTTTAGAGAGCTCAAGGGAATATTTAGTTCAAAAAAAAGTAATTGTAGTCAAATTTATAAACTGTATCTCATAAGAAGAAGTGAAAAAGAAGCAGTACTAAATTTCCAAATGATGAACACTCACATCTTTGCTACTTCAATGACCGCTTCTCTACATGACATTTCAGAAAGCTTCAACTTTTCAATTTCCCTGCCATTCAATCAATCAAGAAATCATTATCATTAATATGGTAGCCAAATAAAACACAAATCAACTCAACTACCAAGAGCACCATAGGTTATGAATTATAGAGACCAAAAAACTACCTACAAGACCTTTTTATCTTTGAAAAGGAAAACTACACGAGTATTTTTATTCATGATACAGTGGAAATTTACCAAAACAAGAGCAGCAAGCAAAACTTTGTTCGAAATTGGAGGATGTAATAAAAGTTTAAAGTTTGCAACTAAATTGACAGAGATGTAACAATTCTACATCAGGGAACTGTAGGGTTGTAATGCATGAAAAACAACCAAGGGACAGCATCTAAAAGATGATCGCATCTCCTATAAGCAAGCAAGAATTGTGGCTTACGTCTTAGCAGCCTGCTTTCCTTTCCCAATTGCAGCACCAAAGTATCTCTGCATCAGATCAATTTGGATCAATTCAAGCAAAGAAATTGGTAAAGGAAAGATAAACAGAACTGGAAACACTAATTGAAATAGTACATGAAGGGGACATGAGAACATTCATATTTTTTTCCACCAAGAATTATCAAACTGAAATCCACTTACATATGAAACTCCAGAAGGTTCAACCATATATAGTTGTGGTCCATCTCTGTCATAACCACCAAGAATAACTCCACACCCAAATGGTCTGCAACCAGAACCATCAAACATCAGTCACACCATCTTACAGCATTTAGAGTCAAAAAGATCAAACAAATACGAAAAAGAAACGATAATTAGGACCTGAGCCACCAGTACAGAGTGCAGAGATGCACATAGCTAGCAACACGATCAGCAAGTTCCTTGACTGGAATAGCTTCGCCATAAGTCCTGCAAAATTAAAAATCTCTAAATTTAGCTACAGAAGAATAGCAGCCATGTCATGAATACGAAATACAGAAAATTAGTGGGTGATAATGCACCAGTAATCAAAACGCAATCACAATCAGTTGATAGAAGTGCCATCATAACCATACGACAGGGTAATTAACAATATTTAAACATGACAAGTCTGGCAAGACGTGACCATAAAAGAATGTACTGTAGTTGCTAATTAACTCAATCACTACTGACCACTACTGAGGCCAGAGACTGTGACATTCTCTTCGCCCTTTCAGATTAATGTCGGTCTCATTTGAGTATCATCTGAAACCCTACATTACATCCAAATCGCTTCTCCAGGTTGTTTTGCAAACAACCTTTAAAGCAACACATTTGAATGCGCAACTTACTTATAAACAATATTAAAAAAAGACAGATAATCAGACACCCATGATACGTGCCATAGAAGAATGCAGTTCCCAATTAACTCAATCAGAACTGACCAGTTCTGAGGCCAGCAAGTGTGACATCTCTCCACTGTCTTTTGGTCATTGTTGGTCTAACCTGAACATCATCTGAAACCCTACACTACATCTAAAATGCGTCTCCTGGTTGCTTTGCAATCAACCTTTCCCATCACACATGTGAATGAAAGGTAGCACAGAAGCACGACAACTGCCTCATCCAGTGAGCTACCAACAACTATGCCCATAAATAGACAAGGTGTTCCTCTACACAATGATTACAATATCAAACAACCCTACTCTTCTGATAAAAGTAGCAAGATTGAGAATACTCCAGCTTGGAAAAATAATAAGGAGCAGGAGAGGGAGAGAGTATTAATGGAATGCATACATCCCAGTCCATGAAATGGATGCGGGAAGATCATTTGCTATGTAGCTAATTTGTGGCAGTGATAGGAAAATCAGTATATAAAATGGGTACATGGTACTGAGAAATTTATTTGGGTTTGCTAGTCACCTTTTTTTTAGTTTTATTAAGCATAGACTTCCACAATTTTTAGCGTAAATATATGTACGATCCACTTATTGACAAAGCAATGAAAAACACACGACAAAAAGGAGAAGACAAGGTAAAAAAATCCAGCTATATAAATACCTTAATTAATCATCAGCTACTAAGAAAATACGGAAAAAAAAAAAAAAAAAGTGAAGACATTTAGCTGCTAAAAACTTATTCCCCTTGTAGAGTCAAGGTGGATGTAGGAAGCGCAGAAGAACATCAGCATGCACTATGGAAAAATAAGAGAAACAATAAAAATAAGGGGAAAAAGGGGTAACAGAAGAAAAGCAAAGAGAAGCACAGAATTGAGCCACCCAAATATATCAGTGGCTCCTGGAAAGCAATCCTGAACACCCATCCACTTAACATTGAGCTTTAAATACAATATTGGACAACATTAGTCATCTTATGTATATGCTTTAACAGTATCAGAGAACTGAAGGCTTGAAGCTTGGAGGCTGACAAGTGATTACAATGTACAGAACAGGAAGAACATTATAAGCACATTTATGTAACTCTGGGGACAGACCACTACTGATGGCTCTAGGGCATCTAGGCCAAGGAGAAGACAAACACGCCTGGCATCCCAAAGACAAGCTATAGCCAGAGGAGCAGAATACTTAACATCCAGTTGATCTAGACGAAGCTAGAAAATGTTTCCCCTCTTACAACCATGTTCAATTATAAGGTCTATCCATACCCGATGGAGCCAAAGAACCATAGTTCTTTGGTTTTTTATATAAGGGGTACATAAAATGCTCATAAAAACCCTCTGCCCACCCTTCTATTACACGACATGGTTAACGCACTCCATATCAAACATCAATTGGGAAACACCTCTCTAACAAGGTAAGGCTGCGTACACCCGAACCCCCCCCCCCCCCCCCCCTACCACGCTTATGCGAGAGCCTCTTTGAAGGTGCTAGTGTATTGTAATGTAAAGTACAACCATACGCAGTTATATAGCTTTGAGATATCCTTCACGAACCTCTCATAATTTGTAGCTTCAGACTTAGCACGAGTAACAATTTGCCTTCCATCAGCAGCTAGCCCAGCAACAGCCTGTTACATAGACAAAGCAAATTCAGAAACATACTCTGATAGAGAGGAAGTGCTTAACAGAGCATTGATAATAAACTAACGACGAGAGTGTAGCTCTTCAGTCCTCATATCAGATAATGCAAATCAAAAGTATCTCGCCAAAGCATCTTCTGAAGAATCTTCCTTACCAGATGAAAAGAAGCATGAAGGAACTGAAAACAATGCTAGGCTATATGCTTCTAACATCCCATAAAAACGGCAGAAAATCTTGGGAGAGACCGTCTTAATTTATCATAAAAGTAAACGGAGCCATGCTGACCAACAAAGGGATAGTCTGAGTTAATTTATCCGCTAGGACGCTCGTCAACTTTTATCAAATAGACGGTCTTTTCTAAAAATTTGTGCGAAAATACAAGTACAGTTTATCTTACACAAAGATTAATTCTTTACTACAAACCCTAACCTCGCCGACTTACCAAAACAAACAATGCACATAAATCTAATAATTTACTTCAACGTAACGAGCTACGAAAACAAGGAGAGAGATTATTACCATGCCGGCGTGGCGATGGACGGAGTGGATACGGCGATTCGAACCCGGTAACATCATCTTCGACTGTATCAACTTCTCCACACCCTACAAAAACCAACACATTTCAAATTAACCAATTATAAAACCCCCCAAAAAAACCAAAAGTTAAAAACTTTATAAGAATCAAAATATACCATGACAATTCCATCCTTGCATCTGATGCCCACAACAGTCCTGAAAAAAAAAAAGAAAAAATAATTAGACAATTAGGGCTTTTCAAAATAAGAGAAAAGGGAGCATGTGCTCCCACCTAGATTTGTTGTACCTTTTGTCGTCTTTCTTGTATCTTGTCGAAAAGGGTACAAGAAAAACATTAAAAGGTACGAGAAAAATAGGGTGGGAGCACATGCTCCCGGGTGTGCTCCCGGGAGCACCTAAAAATTTGCCGGAGGGGGTGATAAAGTTACCCGCTGTTATCGACGGCTTTAGCGGCGTACTCGATCTGGAAGACGCGGCCGTCAGGGGAGAAAGTGGTGACGGACAGATCGTACCCGGTCCCGATGCTACTCATTCTAGCTTCGTGTTTCGGTTCGGTTTTGGTTTGGTTCTGAGCTTGTGAGCTGCGTTGTGGTGTGCTTGTGAGAGAAATGAACTAGAGCCTAGAAGAGTATGTATAGTGAAGGGAGAGCATATATGGTTTCGTATAGCCCAAGCCAGATCGTAGTTTCGGTGTTTCAATAAAGCTGACCCGACCCGAGAAAATCGGACTAAAATCGACAAAACGAGGATCATACGCGACCCGACCCGACCCGACCGACTTGATGTTTGACGAATACTAATCCCAAGTTGATTAGACCAGGCAAAGTTGACCCGACCCGGCGTACCTGACCCGTGACCCGAATCTGACTTGAAGTTCTACACCCGAAGTTGACTCGGACCGACGTGACCCGACCCGAAGTGACCAAATTGACCCAAATTGAAGCGAATGAAGTGCAATTACCCAAACTTTTTTAATATATATTTATAGAAACCTGATAGTAATCTATATTACATAATAATCTGAAACATTTACATAAAACATTGCTTAAATTATTGATAATACTTACTCATTTCATCATTATAGTACTTTCTGTATTCCATTTTAGGAATAATCACCATTTTAATCAATAACCAAGTAAGGAAATAGATAAAAAAAATCAAAGCAACAAAAATGTAAAATCAACTTGATCTAAAAATTTCCAATAGTCCTTACCCGAAATTGACTCAAGACCCAAAGTGACCCGACCCGACCCGACCCGACCATCAGTGACCCAAAGTTTTGGCTGACCCGATTTGACCCAAACCAAAGTGACCCGACCCCAATGACCCGTTTGCCAAGTCTAAACTTGATAAGGACACTACAACATTCAAGGGCATTGGTAACGAAGTAAAGGTAACGGTTTAAGTAAGTCGTTGCATTTGGGGGCCTAATGTAATGGTTTCGAGAGCTATTGCAACGCTTTGCACGAGACCGTTGCCTTAGAGGGTCTAATGCAACGACTTTGAGAATTCATGTATTTATTGATATAGCTATTGCAACGTTGTATCCATAATCGTTACATTAGGGTCATAAATGTACATTATGAGAAGCAAATGCAACGACACCACAACCTAAACTTTTTTTTTTTTTTTTTTGGAATAACACCATATAGACCTATACTATTATCACTCTACTTGCATAAAAAAAGAAAATTATTATTATCACTCCTCACTAGGGGTGTGCAGAAAAAACCGTAACCGAAAAACCGAACCGGAATTCCGGTTAACCGGTTTAAAAATCCGGTTTTTATACCCTCAAAAAAAAAAAAAAACCGGACCGGTTAACCGAACCGGATTAAATAACAAAAAAAGAACCGGTTACGGTTATGAATATTACTAAAACCGATTAACCGAAACCGGTTTAAAGTTTTTTTTTTCCATTAGATGTTTCATTAAACAAAACTAATGAGAGTGAAAGGTAAGTGATAAACCTTTTTCTCCAAAAAATATCACTCAACACCCGCACACTCCTTACAAGAAGCACCAACTCTTCAACAACAAACACTCAAAGCCGCTCACTATACTATTCACCGGCGTTTTATCATTTGATATCGTTAATTATTGATCAAGATGTCGGAATTTGTAAACTTATTATAATATTAAGTTTTATTGGAGCTTTATTTC
>CAAKMY010091160.1:0-16235 GCA_901111285.1 Corrigiola litoralis | reverse complement strand
CCCCTCTGCCTGTGGACGTAGCTAACACATTGTTAGTGAACCACGTTAAATCTGTGTGTTGATTTTCTCATTACTGTTTATCTTTATCTCACATCTGTTACAACAACCCTAATTATTCATTTGCCTGATATCTCATTGACATGGACAGAGGAGTTCTTGTCTTGACTTGAACAAGTTGGCAGATCACCAAGGATTTTCTTTATTCTATGGCCCGTATATAACACAACAGTGAAATGATTCAGCTTAGAACACTTTCAATGTATTGTCAGTAACAAGCAATAAATTCTAAAGGGACTACATTCTAGAACTTGTCACATTGGTTACACCCCCAAAGGTGGCAATAAGAATCAGACATTTCATCTTACACCAACATGATATTATGCTCCCATGCCAAGTAATTGGGCATGTGAATCTTCAATCTTTCATTCCTTATATATGGCTAGATAAATTTCAGCCAAGTTCCACTCATGGTTTACACAATACCCAGCTGAGCTTGATAACTATTTAACCACTTAGTAGAGCTAATAGAGAAAAGCAAACCCACAAGTAAGTTACATTGTGGGAAGTTCCACATAGGTGAAATTAGAGGTGAAGAGACTATTGCCATTTTGTTCTAGATTGCACCTCACTAGGCTTGTATGTTAATGCTCGCCTACCTCTCCGCTACCGGGCTTGTGTAGGTCATGGACGAATTTGACTAGATTTTTGCTCAAATTTTGATTTCATTACTTGATGAGTATTATCCAATTTAAGTTTACAGAATTGAAGTCTCTAGCTAGTGGTAGTGGACCTAAGTATTTGTAACCATGTGGGGGTTGAGAAACTCATACGGAGTTGTTTAATCTAGACGAATGACACTACAAGTATATTCTAGACGAATACGCGATGCTCAATGTCTTCATCTCGAGCCTGTTAACTTGACAATTTGGTAGACCAAAATATTAATGCACAGAAGTTTACAAATGCTATGATACCCACCTTGACCTGAGAAATCCCTTGCAAAGCACTCATGTTGGTTAGTGACTTGGTGAGTTAGTGTCCATAGTACGGAGTAGTTGTAAAAAAAGTAAGTGCAAGAAGAGCCTCAGAAATAAAGGGGTGGCACACTGGCACATATATTGGCACCCCTAACATTCTGCAAGACACAAGGACCCAAGCTCTGGACCTAACATTAAACAACATGCACATGGGGCATGCAGTACTGGCCTCACCATGCACCTTCTTGGTCACTTCTTTCCCTCTTACTACATTCAATAATTCCTCTCTTTCATTTTGATCCTTATCTCTTCTACGGTTATTAGTAGTTACTCTACTTCCCAAGGTTAATATTGTCATTCACTATTGCTGGCCATCTTGTATATATATAGACATGTCATGACATTGCATATTCTCCATTAGCTTCCTTTCTTAGCTCACATCACATTTTATTTTACATCTTCATTTAACACTTCGTATACGTAAGCAAGTGCCAAGCAAAAAAGTGAGGGAAAAAGAAGAGATATGAGAAGTTGGTTATGTTTGTTAGCTATGCTAATGACCGTTATAACGGTCGTTATTGCTTGCCCGCCATCAGACCGGGCAGCATTGATGTCTATTAAGGCTGCCCTAAATGAACCGCATTTGGGTATATTCAAGTCCTGGTCCGGACCGGATTGCTGCCATAGATGGTATGGGGTGACTTGTGATAACTCTGGCCGGGTTGCTGAGATCAGCTTAAGGGGTGAGTCAGAAGACCCGATATTTCAGCGGGCTCATCGAACCGGGTTCATGACCGGTTCAATATCCCCCGCCATTTGCAAGTTAGACCGCCTTAGCGCTCTAACAATTGCTGATTGGAAGGGAGTTTCGGGCGTAATTCCTGCATGCATCACTTCGCTCGCCTTCCTGCGCCACCTTGATTTAATTGGGAACCGGTTTATAGGTCATATCCCGGCTCGCATTGGCGGGTTGAGAGAGCTGACGGTTCTTAACTTAGCCGATAATAATCTCACCGGTCCAATTCCTCGGTCTATTGTCAACTTGGGTCGCTTGATGCACTTGGACCTAAGAAATAACAAGCTCTCGGGTGAGTTGCCAAGTGAGATGGGCCGGCTCAAGATGCTAAGTAGGGCTTTGCTTAGTGGGAACCAGCTTAGTGGGCAACTTCCATTCTCATTATCCAGCATCTATCGCCTTTCGGATTTGGACCTCTCATTGAATCGGTTGTCGGGTCAAATACCTGATATGTTCGAGAAGATGCCGGTTTTAGCTACCTTGAACCTAGATGGTAACCTGATTACGGGTCGAATTCCAACGAGTTTGTTGCATTCGGGCGTGAGTATATTGAATTTGAGCAAAAATGCTTTAGAGGGTCCGATACCAGATGTTTTCGGGCCAAGGTCGTATTTTACAGTTCTGGACCTGGCTTACAACAAGCTTAGTGGGCCAATACCTAAGTCCATTTCATCGGCCTCTTATATTGGGCATTTGGACTTGAGCCATAATCAACTCTGCGGGCCCATACCAAATGGGGCCCCCTTTGATCACCTTGAAGCGTCATCTTTTGCTTACAATACCTGTCTTTGTGGCAAGCCCCTTGGTAGAAGATGTTAAGTTCATGCATATTTCGGATTAGAATTACTTGCAAATATATATCCTTGAATTATTTATGTTACTTTGCTATGTAACATCCATCACTATATTAATTTTCGGGTTTGTACGATCCAATTAGTCCGGACTATATCGATTATATTGATAGATTTATTGATATTTCCATGTTACCTTTTTCCTTTCTAAACGTATGGCTCCTAAAGTATGGGAGTGAGGTAAGGTTTAAAGGAAACTATGAAAGGATCAGATATTTAATATGGTTCTTGTGTTGTACCAGTATCGCGACTCTTAAATGTTAAGAGACACAAAAATTTTAACAAAATTGAGCTGGTGGATACATAAATAATTGGATTCATTAAGGTTGGAGCATGCCAGTGGAATTGCACATGCAATATCAACAGGAAAATCCTAGTTACGTAGACTATTTGACTAGAATCTTCCATTGATATTCGTCATGGGAGTATTATACAACTTAGAATAGAAATCATGTGCTCTGTCTACCAGTACTGCACGTCTGCACATGAATGCACATTTAACAAGTATGAAACAAGGGAACAAAAAGGCCTAAGTTTGATAGGGGAAATCTAGTACCAAAGTCAATTCATAATCCAGGTCAAATCTTTTCTTTGTTAGAGTACTGAATAATACAGCTTCTCAATTTTGTCGTGTTTGTAAACACTCGATCCTCTATGATTTTCCATCACAATAACTTTTACCGGTCATAACTCATAATACAAACAAAAATGTCGTGTTACGTGGAACCAGACAAACTATTTAAAAACATGTCTATATATAATTTTAAATCAAATGTAATCACAAATAAGCTTAAATTTAATCTAATCAGAATTGTGAAACAAACTTTAACACAAACGATTTTTAACTCAAGAACATAACTATTACCAAGGCCCTTAGCCACAGCTGATAGGGTGATACGAATCATTGCTTAAGGTCCGCACTCAGCAAGAAGGTTAGCCTCATCATTGAATGCAGGATCGGTAAGCCCATTGTTCCAGCCCAATATTACATTTTGGCATACGTTACGTACCCTGATGAGTTCCAACTTCCAAGGTAATACAGTAGTCCCATACTTCCATTCTTCCCGCTCAAACCATTAATCAACTCAAATACATGATTAGTTTTTTGTTTTTCTTTTGAAAATATAAACATGATTAGTTCCATTGGAGGTACTATCACTTCCTTAACTAATCACTACGCCTCTTTCCCGCGGTGCTCAATCGCCATTCTTGGCATATCAATCGGTTCTAGCATCACCAACTTGCCACTGTTACTTGATGCAACATTATCTAATTAAGGGAGTTTGGGAGTATCAGTTAGACGCAAAAGAGCTATAACTCAATCTGCTTAATAACTTTGCTAAATAGTAGAAGCTCAAAACTTCCATATTTTTGCTCGTGCATGTTTGGTTGTATATTTACTTGTGACATGTGACTTGGGATTTCTGACTTGGAACTTGTGACTTGTGAGTTATGGTGTAAAATGTTGTGGACTTACAGGACACTTTAGATTTTTGGATTTTTGGATTATAGCATATGATAGTAAGGTTTGGTTTTATAGTAGAAATCGTCTCATTGGCTACTAATATTGCGTTCTTCCTGGCTTGTGATTCGTGACTTGTGAGTTGTAATGCAAAATGCTGTGGACTGTTGAGGACCTTTTAGATTTTGGATTTTGTGAATACATTGTGACTTGTGAGGTATAATGTAAAATGTTGTGGACCTATTAGACTTTGGATTTTGTGAATTATAGCAAATGAAGGTAAGCTTTGGTTTTATAGTTGAAATCGTCTCGATGGCGACTATTATTGCTTTTTTCCTGCCTTGTGAAGCTTACTAAAATGGTTGATATGGTTGATAAAGGTTTAAAATAAAGATCACAGTGTAGTGGACTTTTTTTTGGTTGACTAGTGGACTTCGTAGGAATGTTAATGAAGAAGATTATAGACATTCTTTTTCTGGTTTCTATTGACGAATGACAACTATATGCTTACTAAAAAGATAAAGATTACATTGTTGCCTACTAGATGATGTTGACAATGCAAATGCAATACAGGTCTCACTGTCTTAGGCAAACCTTCATTGTTAAGGATAGAATCCCTACAGCTTAATTACCACTAGAAGAACAAACAAAACAACTGCCTCAAAAAGCAAAACCTAATGATCTCCCCATGACGAATTCTTCATTAGATTTTAAGTAACAGTAATTGGATATAATTACATAAAACCAACATGTATTCAGCTAATAGAGGAGCCTGGGGAAAGAACACTTTCATTGCACTCCTATGTTACTATTAATTACCGAGTACTTTGTAGAACATAGCTAGAGTATCACACACCTCGCTATTCACTTATATGTGCAGCGCAGAAGAATAGTAGAAACTTCTAGTTAGTAATGTTGAAATAAACATTGTAAGATTCGTCTCTTAATCCCAGCAATGGTTCAAGAACATAGCTCCTCCTCAGGCCTCTTGCCACAAAGCTGATAGGATGATGCTTCTTAAGGCCCTCTGTCCATACAAAGCTCACTGCTTCCTTAAATGTAGGGTCAGAAGTTCCAGATTCACACCTTAGCTTCAAGTTTAGGTCAGTTCTAGAGCTAATGCCACTATATACAAAGCAGCCCTCCTTGGATTTCAAGGAAATTGTGCCAATCTCCCCACTTAATCCCTTAACAATGAGAAATTCAGCAGATGCCTCAGCGTCACCTGAATCTACCACAGTTAGCCCCTTTTCTGCCCCTTGGTGAGCAACTGCCATTCCTGGTAGATCAAAAGGTTCCAACAAGACTGACTTGCCAATAAAATCTTCAGGAGCCGAAATTTTCCTCCTGGACGAGTCCCTTAAAATAAGTCTGAAAGTCGCACATACAGAAGAGTCATTGCCAGCTTGAGGAGTTCCTTGCATTGTGAGAAGCCGGTTTGAGTTAGAGACGAAAAACTTTGCATCTCCGCTTTCTTGCACCAAAGAAACGAGATGTAAATTATAGTTGGCGGGAATAGGGGTGATCCAGTCTGAAGTGGAATTCACTGCTCCAGTTTGGATGTCATAATCGCCCGTAGATAGACCAACCAGCAGGTAAGGTCCATACAAAATTGCTTGAAGTGAGGCAAATTCCGGACGATCATCTGAAATGACAGAGAACAAAGTATATTGGACTATCTTTAATTTGTTAACACCTTGATAGTATAGCTCTATAATAAACTTTGAATAGGTGGCAATGGCTCAAGCATTATATTACCTTGAATAAATTCTGTTCTTAAGGTCAGAGGAAATTGCAGAGCGACTTCATCTCCACTGCCCCAGTTCTTAGATATTGATAGAAAAGTACCTGGCCGAACAGAAGTATACACACACACAGTCAAAAGATATTTCCCTTGTTTTCTCCATTTTAGGCATTCCCTTATTGGACTACCAATTAACTAAGCTGGTGATCACTACTAACGAAGAAGAATATGATAATGTCGACCTGGATTTGTCAGAGGAAAAGTATCCCCATTCAGCAAAGCCTTTAGATTACTCGAAGAAGTCCAAGAAGGTATGCGCAAATTTAAGGTAGATGCTCGAGAACCCTGAATAAGGAAAACCATTTAGAATGGGTCTTATCCCAAAAACCAGAAATTCTGTCAAGCAGTTAACATTCGCTACTGCTGATCGATGTTGAATGTCAACTCTGCTAGCTACTAAAGATTTCTGTGCATATTTATACCTTTGCTGAAACTGTTATCTTCACTTTGAGTCTTTGATCCCATGACACAACATCATCTACAACCTGGGTTAGTGAAAGTTGTGCAGTAGTCCAATTGAGTGAGCTAGGTATATACTGAATCACATAAAGCCCGGGTACTTTCCCTGTCTCTTCAAAGTATATGGAATCTCCCAACTTCGAGAATGACTCGATTCCTTAACAGACAGAACAGGCAGAAACTTAGTCAGTACCTTACAAACAAATATGATGGAGCAGAAAGACGGAAGAAATTACTCTATAAAACACTGTAGAGGTAGAAAAGCAGCTATTTAGTTCAAGTAAACTGACCAGTTCCATAGCAACACCAGAAAGAATCAAACAGAGTTCCCCATTTGAGGTTACTTCCTCCTTTGGACACTCCGTGACCTAGAGGAAGCATATATATCATTACACCTGGTTCAGTACCCCTTTGTATACTTAACACACCATTTGTGAGTGCCCGCTCGTAAAAATCTGCATAAGTCATTTGTTTTGTCCATCTAAACAGATTTCTCGAAACCTAAAACACAAGTAGAAAAGCTCATGAGCTTTGTCAAAAAAAAAAAAAAAAAGCTCATCTAAGACTGATATTAAGTATCAAGTTGCTGTATAGAGCCAAATCACTTGTTGGAGAGCCTTATCATCCTATGAAATCCAGGGTAAAGTCTATTTTGCAGAAATTCTGAACTTTTCACTGTTATGGCTTATAAACCACTATCATAAGAAGCACACCTTTAGCATATTGTAAGTTGTACAAGATTCTTCATCCTCTGTCTGCAGCTGGTCACCCAACCTCTTTGGGTCATTCCTGGCGAGCATTTATCAACACAACTTCATGAGTCAGCATACATAATACTAAAATTTCAAAATAAAAGAATTAAAGTCCACATCATAGTACCAGAACTCAGAAACTGAAGTTCCACCAGTAGCAAAGGTATGGGTCGAGTTTACGACATCCAAAAAAAATGTCGCTATATCCTGCTCAGTCAATATGAGAATTAAGCTTAGAAACAGAAACCTCTGAATACAAACATATCATGCTTCCACCCCCTTCCATCAGAATAAACAGACCCTTCAGTATCAGATATGATGGGATATAAATCACAGATTCATAGTTTAATGTGAAACAAGATAGAGAATAACTGTAATGTGGAAACTGACCTTGTACAATGCATCACCAGTAACTTCGTATCGCATTTGCGCGCCAATAACAATCGGGATGTGAGTATTTGCATGGAAACCAGATATGTCGTCAGCCTTAAGCGGAAAATATGGATATATTAGTGGTTAAGCAATCTAAATTGAAAAAAAAAAAAATCTGAAATAGAAGAATAATTTCTTATAGATGCTTGCTTGTTTGATACCTTCATTGCAAGTATTCCTAGAAAGCATGGTTTGTCAAACAGATGCGCCAACAACAAGTACTTCTGATCATCCTGTACACAGATAAACAAAGAATGAGCAACTCAAAACCTTTAACTACAGATATTCAATGAACCAAGCAACAACTTTACCCTAGAAGAATGCATCTTAATCCTTCTACCCTGCCCTTTGTATATAGCTGTGACATAAAGTACTTAAAATGCCACCGTAAATCGCTTAAAATTCAGATGCTTTGCAAACAACTTGTTCAGACCAGATATAACAGCCCATTTAGATTTTAGGAGGAAAGGATGACCACTATAACCAACCGTGACACTGTACAGCCGATAAAGGACATCGTTCATGCCACCCGTTTCTTCATTTAGAGATAGCCAATGCTGTTCTATACTGTGCTGCAGAACCACATTCTGTACACGCTTGTAAAAGTAATCAGCCATCATTGTCACCATTTTCAGAGCCTGAGAATTGCCAGCAAGGTTATACTGATCCAAAAGGCCCGCCATTATCTGCCAGTGGAGACATTTAAAATAAGGATATCAGAAAGAGGGGGATAACATAATAAGATCCATATTTTTATGAAATCAGATAGGCAATGTGTACCTTGTGAATAGTGTAATAAGGTGCCCACACACGTTGTACAGCCTCAAATCTGTCGAAGAACTCAGAAGGAAATGCAGAAAGGTATCCAGTTCCCATTGCATCCTGACATTCCTCGAGAGCAGAAACTAATGCAGTCATTTTCTGCCTAAGAGTCTCATTGTGAGTGCTTGCCCACATTTGCGCCGTTGCACTCAAGTAATGCCCTTCATGATGTATCAGGAACATACTAAATTTAGATTACTCAATTTCGGTACAGAAATGACTTCAAACATTGCCACATCCAATAGCTATAATTACTGTATTAGGCTCTTATTAATGTTTACACCTAATGAACATGCCTATCTTAATTACATTTAACCAAAGAAGAAAAGAACATACCACAAATCTCAAATGTACACGACTACATGTGATGATTCATATTTAATCAACCAGCTAAGAACAGTTGAGGCAATGTCTTCCTTTGCATGATGTCTTAGTAACATCAGTGGATACACTTTTTCACATAAATGCATTATACAAGAACAAAATTTAAAAGCAAAATTATATGCTGCATTGCTGTAAATATACATAACAAATAGGAAAGAACATATTTATCACGTATGTACATACATAAAATTCACATTTAATGAGCCAGAAATTTGAGGCAATGTCTTACTAACAGCACCTAATCCAAGCTTTTACATAAGTGTACAATACAAGAGGACAAATAAGAGCAAAGTATATCACATAAACCATGAATCAATTACAATGTTTATGAGCAAAACAGAACAAGGCAAGTTAAGTAGAGAACAAACCTACAAAATGGCCTCGAAGCTCGACATCGGGTGCCTCCCAACCACCATAAGGACTCTCAGGAGCAGGCAAACCAGCAGTTTTCCTGAAGCTCCAAACCAAGCTATCTACATCCAAAATAAGCAGATACTCTAAATTAGTCTGCTGAGCCTTCCCATGCAATGATTGAGGGTCCAACCTTACATTATGCAGTGAAACATCACTCAAGAAACTCCCTTTCAGCTTATACTGATCAGGGTACTTCATTTTCTTGTACATGGCATTCCAGCTGATCAATTCATCCTCTTCCCTCAACATTTTCCTAGGAAACAAACTAGACCAAGCAGAATCCTCAGTTGGTGTCAGATGATAATGATCATGAGACATCATTTCTTGCTTCCAAGTCTCATTCTTTGATGTCATTACTTCATATCTCAGTATTTTTGATGATTGTGAAGTTACTGTGTTTGTACACTCCTTTGCTGTAACAACATTCACCCCAGCTAGCATAAGCAGCATGAAACTAGCTAGTAGTGCCATCATTTTTCTCACTCAAAACACAATATTCCGTGAGCTTATATAGAAGACAACATTACGACAAATAGTCACAAGAGATATGTAACGAGACATATAAAGCTTAAAGAAACCTGAAGTCCCGTGATAGCTAAGAATGGTTTCTTGTTATGAATATAAAACAAACTACTACGAAATATCATTGATCAAAGAATAGTAAGAAACTAAGAACAATACAAGTGAGTGTTAAAAGTCTGAGAAAGGCGCGCAATGTAGAATCACGGATATATGTCGCTTTTATAGGTTAATGGTCATTTTGTGTTACATTATGATTAGTGGAGTAAAACAATTCGGGAATTTTTGATAAGGTGAAGTACATGATTATATCACTTTCTCTTCTTTGCCAAAGATGTGTATATTCTCTCGTGATTCATTTGCATGCTTCGTATTCGATGACATAGAAGTCATTTGTTGATCTCCCACTTGATAAGTGTATGTCCTTCGATGTCGATGTTATAAAAGTCTTGTACGATGGTCTAGCTTATATTGTTCATTTTTCACTTGAGGAGTAAAATTCAATATTTTTTTTTGTTTCAAATAGTCTTTTTATCACAATGTTGATAAACTTATTACACTCCAAATTTAGAAATGTGTTTTCAAATACCAACCAAACCACGATTAAGTTGATAAACTAGCAAAAATAGGCTAGTTTTTGTTCAATTCCATTTCGGGGCCCGAAACGAGGTTTTTGTGAGGATTATAGTCCACAAAAGCCGACTTTTTGGGTCGATTGTTGATTTTCCAGGTAACTTTCTGAAAGTGACCAAACATGCTCATATGGTATATTGGAATATAATTGTAGCATTTGACGAAGTCATTCCTTCATATTGATAGATTTATGGTGTGTTTATCGCTTAATTCGATCATGTGCATAATAGACAAAACCGATGATTTGGGCTATGCCTAAGCTACTTTTTGCCTATTTTCTTGTTCCATTCTCCATTACATGTGTCCAAAATGCCTCCTGTCAAGTTTTGTTCAATTCCACTTCGGGGCCCGAAACGAGGTTTTTTCGTGGATTATAGTCCACAAAAACCGGCTTTTTGGGTCGATTTTTGATTTCCCATGAAATTTTCCGAAAATGACCAAACATGCTCTTAGGGTATATTGGAGTATAATTGTAGCTTATGGCAATGACATTCTTTCGTATTGATAGATTTACGGTGTGTTTATCGCTCAATTCGATCATGTGCATAATACACAAAACCGACGATTTGGGCTATGCCTAAGCTACTTTTTGCCTATTTTCTTGTTCCATTCTCCATTTCAAGTGTCTGGAATGCCTCATGTCAATTTTCATTCAATTTCATTTCGGGGCCCAAAACGAGGTTTATGCGAGGATAATAGTCCACAAAAATTGGTTTTTTAGGTCGATTTTTGATTTTCCAAGAAATTTTCCGAAAATGACCAAACATGCTCCTAGGATATAATGGAGTATAATTGTAGCATATGGCAATGATATTCTTTCGTATTGATAGATTTACGGTGTGCTTATCGCTCAATTCGAGCATGTTCATAATGGACAAAACCGATGGTTTGGGCTATGTCTAAGCTACTTTTTGCCTATTTTCATGTTCCATTCTCCATTATATGTGTCTATAACGTTTCATGCCAATTTTTGTTCAATTTCATTTTGTGGCCCAAAATGAGGTTTTTCCGTGGATTATAGTCCACAAAAACCGGCTATTTGGGTCGTTAATTGATTTCTTGGGAAAATTTCCGAAAGTGACCAAACATGATCCTAGGGTATATTGGAATATAATTGTAGCATTTGACAATGTCATTCATTCATATTGATAGATTTACGGTGTGTTTATCGCTCAATTCGATCATGTGCATAATGGACAAAACTGAAGATTTGGGCTATGCCTAAGCTACTTTTAACAATTTTCTTGTTCCATTCTCCATTACATTTGTCTAAATTGCCTCCTACCAAATTTTTTTCAATTCCATTTCGGGGCCCGACACGAGGTTTTTGCATGGATTATAATCCACAAAAACTGGCTTTTTGGGTCGATTTTTGATTTTCATGGGAAGTTTTCCGAAAGTGACCAAACATGCTCTTAGGGTATATTGGAGTATTATTGTAGCATTTGACGAGCTCATTCCTCCATATTGATAGATTTACGATGTGTTTATCGCTCAATTTGATCATGTGCATAATAGACAAAAGTTTGGGCTATGCCTAAGCTACTTTTTGCCTTTTTTCTTGTTTCATTCTCCATTAGATGTGTCTAGGATGTCTCTTGCTAATTTTCGTTCAATTCCATTTCGGGGCCCGAAACGAGGTTTTTTTTGTAGATTATAGTTCACAAAAACCGTTTTTTTAGGTCGATTTTTGATTTCCCAGGAAATTTTTCGAAAATGACCAAACATGCTCCTAGGATATATTGGATTATAATGTAGGATATGGCAATGACAATCTTTCGTATTGATAGATTTACGGTGTGTTTATCGCTCAATTCGATCATGTACATAATAGACAAAACCGATGGTTTGGGCTATGCCCAAGCTACTTTTTGCCGTTTTTTCTTGTTTCATTCTCCATTAGATGTGTCTAGGATGTCTCTTGCTAATTTTCGTTCAATTCCATTTTGGGACCCGAAACGAGGTTTTTGCGTGGATTATAGTTCACAAAAACCGGATTTCTAGGTCGATTTTTGATTTTCTAGGAAATTTCCGAAAATGACCAAACATGCTCCTAGGATATATTGGAGTATAATTGTAGCATATGGCAATGACATTCTTTCGTATTGATATATTTAGGGTGTGTTTATCGCTCAATTCGAGCATGTTCATAATGGACAAAACCGATGGTTTGGGCTATGTCTAAGCTACTTTTTGCCTATTTTCATGTTCCATTCTCCATTATATGTGTCTATAACGTTTCATGCCAATTTTTGTTCAATTTCATTTCGTGGCCCAAAACGAGGTTTTTCCTTGGATTATAGTTCACAAAAATCGGCTATTTGGGTCGGTTATTGATTTCCTCGAAAATTTCCGAAAGTGACCAAACATGCTCCTAGGGTATATTGGAATATAATTGTAGCATTTGACAATGTCATTCATTCATATTGATAGATTTACGGTGTGTTTATCGCTCAATTCGATCATGTGCATAATGGATAAAACTGATGATTTAGGCTATGCCTAAGCTACTTTTAACCAATTTTCTTGTTCCATTATCCTTTACATTTGTCTAAAATGCCTCCTACCAAAAAATTTTCAATTCCATTTCGCGGCCCGAAATGAGGTTTTTGCGTGGATTATAGTCCACAAAAACCGGTTTTTGTGGTCGGTTACTGATTTTTGGGAAATTTTTCGAAAGTGACCAAACAAGCTCTTAGGATATATTGGAATATAATTGTAACATTTGACGAGGTCATTCCTTCATATTGATAGATTTACAGTGTGTTTATCGCTTAATTCGATCATGTGCATAATAGACAAAACCGATGATTTGGGCTATGCCTAAGCTACTTTTTGCCTATGTTCTTGTTCCACCTCCTGCCAATTTTTGCTCAATTCCATTTCGGGGCTTGAAACGAGGTTTTTTCTGGATTATAGTCCACAAAAACCGGCTTTTTGGGTCGATTTTTGATTTCCCATGAAATTTTCCGAAAATGACCAAACATGCTCTTAGGGTATATTGGAGTATAATTGTAGCATATGGCAATGACATTCTTTCGTATTGATAAATTTACGGTGTGTTCGATCATGTGCATAATAGACAAAACCGATGATTTGGGCTATGCCTAAGCTACTTTTTGCTTGTTTTCTTGTTCCATTCTCCATTACATGTGTCTGCAATGCCTCATGTCAATTTTCATTCATTTTCATTTCGGGGCCCAAAACGAGGTTTATGCGAGGATAATAGTCACAAAAATCGGTTTTTAGCTCGATTTTTGATTTTCCAGGAAATTTTTAGAAAATGACCAAACATGCTCCTAGGATACATTGGAGTATAATTGTAGCATATGGCAATGATATTCTTTCGTATTGATAGATTTACGGTATGTTTATCGCTCAATTCGAGCATGTTCATAATGGACAAAACCGATGACTTGGGCTATGTCTAAGCTACTTTTAACCTATTTTTATGTTCCATTCTTCATTATATGCGTCTATAATGTTTCATGCCAATTTTTGTTCAATTTCATTTCATGGCCCAAAACGAGGTTTTTCCGTGGATTATAGTCCACAAAAACCGGCTATTTGGGTCGGTAATTTATTTCCTAGGAAAAATTCCGAAAGTGATCAAACATGCTCCTAGGGTATATTGGAGTATTATTGTAGCATTTGACGAGGTCATTCCTCCATATTGATAGATTTACGGTGTGTTTATCGCTCAATTTGATCATGTGCATAATAGACAAAACCGATGGTTTGGGCTATGCCTAAGCTACTTTTTGCTTTTTTTTTCTTGTTTCATTCTCCATTAGATGTGTCAAGGATAACTCTTGCTAATTTTCGTTCAATTCCATTTCGGGGCCCGAAACGATGTTTTTTCGTGGATTATAGTCCACAAAAACCGGCTTTTTGGGTCGATTGTTGATTTTCCAGATAATTTTCCGAAAATGACCAAACATGCTCTTAGGGTATATTGGAATACAATTATAGCATTTGACAATATCATTCCTTCATATTGATAGATTTACGGTGTGTTTATCGCTCAATTCGATCATGTGCATAATAGACAAAACCGATGATTTGGGCTATGCCTAAGCAACTTTTTGCTTGTTTTCTTGTTCCATTCTCCATTACATGTGTCTGAAATGCCTCATGTCAATTTTCATTCAATTTCATTTCGGGGCCCAAAACGAGGTTTATGCGAGGATAATAGTCCACAAAAATCGGGTTTTTAGGTCGATTTTTGATTTCCCAGAAAATTATCCGAAAATGACCAAGCATGCTCCTAGGATATAATGGAGTATAATTGTAGCATATGGCAATGATATTCTTTCGTATTGATAGATTTACGGTGTGCTTTTCGCTCAATTCGAGCATGTTCATAATGGACAAAACCGATTGTTTGGGCTATGTCTAACCTACTTTTTGCCTATTTTCATGTTCCATTCTCCATTATATGTGTCTATAATGTTTCATGCCAATTTTTGTTCAATTTTATTTCGTGGCCCAAAACTAGGTTATTCCGTGTATTATAGTCCACAAAAACCGGCTATTTGGGTCGGTAATTGATTTCTTGGGTAAATTTCCGAAAGTGACCAAACATGCTCCTAGGGTATATCGGAATAAAATTGTAGCATTTGACAATGTCATTCTTTCATATTGATAGATTTACGGTGTGTTTATTGCTCAATTCGATCATGTGCGTAATGGACAAAACTGAAGATTTGGGCTATGCCTAAGCTACTTTTAGCCAATTTTCTTGTTCCATTATCCTTTACATTTGTCTAAATTGCCTCCTACCAATTTTTTTTTTTTCAATTCCATTTCGGGGCCCGATACGAGGTTTTTGCATGGATTATAGTCCACAAAAACTGGCTTTTTGGGTCGATTTTTGATTTTCATGGGAAGTTTTCCGAAAGTGACCAAAATTGCTTTTAGGGTATATTGGAGTATTATTGTATCATTTGACGAGGTCATTCCTCCATATTGATAGATTTACGGTGTGTTTGTCGCTCAATTTGATCATGCGCATGCATAATAGACAAAACCGATGGTTTGGGCTATGCCTAAGCTACTTTTTGCCTTTTTTCTTGTTTCATTCTCCATTAGATATGTCCAGGATGTCTATAGCTAATTTTCGTTCAATTCCATTTCGGGGCCCGAAATGATGTTTTTTCGTGGATTATAGTCCACAAAAACTGGCTTTTTGGGTCGATTTTTGATTTCCCATGAAATTTTCCGAAAATGACCAAACATGCTCTTAGGGTATATTGGAGTATAATTGTAGCTTATGTCATGACATTCTTTCGTATTGATAGATTTACGGTGTGTTTATCGCTCAATTCGATCATGTGCATAGTAGACAAAACCGATGATTTGGGCTATGCCTAAGCTACTTTTTGCCTATTTTCTTGTTCCATTCTCCATTACAAGTGTCTGGAATGTCTCGGGTCAATTTTCATTCAATTTCATTTCGGGGCCCAAAACGAGGTTTATGCGACGATAATAGTCCACAAAAACCGGGTTTTTAGGTCGATTTTTGATTTTCCAGAAAATTATCCGAAAATGACCAAACCTGCTCCTAGGATATAATGGAGTATAATTGTATCATATGGCAATGATATTCTTTCGTATTGATAGATTTACGGTGTGCTTATCGGTCAATTCGAGCATGTTCATAATGGACAAAACCGATTGTTTGGGCTATGTCTAACCTACTTTTTGCCTATTTTCATGTTCCATTCTCCATTATATGTGTTTATAATGTTTCATGCCAATTTTTGTTCAATTTCAATTCGTGGCCTAAAACTAGGTTATTCCGTGGATTATAGTCCACAAAAACCGGCTATTTGGGTCGGTAATTGATTTCTTGGGTAAATTTCCGAAAGTGACCAAACATGCTCCTAGGGTATATCGGAATAAAATTGTAGCATTTGACAATGTCATTC